>PVKC010001037.1:32628-47361 GCA_004027635.1 Crocidura indochinensis
TGGACCCACCCTGATCTTACCCTGATCAGTGATTGGACCCTACTCTAGGGTGGGACCTGGCTTTCTGCCCCTACCCTAGGGTGGTACCTGACTCTAATGTATAAAAGAGAAGTCTGTGGAAGGTTTGGGGGGCTTTTGGGTTGGAACTGACGCTGGGTCATTGGACCTCAGTTATTTCCACCGAATAAAGCTGATATTTTCACAAGTCTGACTCTCCGTGAGCTGTTCACTCGCCGATTCACCTCAGAACCACTGGTTACTGGGTGGTAGACGCGTACCCCGAGCTGAAGGGGAGAGACCTCGTCCTCCCTACCTCCGTTAGAGAATCTCTCCTGGGAACGGATTACATCAGTTTGTTTGTTTGTTTATTTTTTTACTGGGGCTGAAGGGAGGGCTTCTTGGACATAAGAATTTCGTTTCTCAGACTGAGAGATTCCCAGGTATATTGGGACACTGGATCATCCTGCGATGGGCAATTGCTATTGTGTCATTGTTATAAGATATATTGTACCCATGATTATAGACACTTTCTATAATTTTAAATTAAATTGCATTTTAATATCATCATAAAAATTTTAGGAACCAGAGAGCTAGCACAGTGGTGAGGCATTTGCCTTGCGCGCGACCCACCTGGGAGGGACCCGGTTCGGTTTTCTGCATCCATTGTGGTCCCCAAGCCTGCCAGGGAAGATTTCTGAGTGCAGAGCCAGGAGGACTCCTGAGCTTTGCTGGGTGTGGCCCAGAAACCAATGAATGAATAAATGAATGAATGAATCGATAAATAAATAAAGTTTTTTTTTGTTTGTTTTTGGGTCACACCCGGTGATGCTCAGGGGTTACTCCTGGCTATTCGCTCAGAAGTCGCTTCTGGCAGGCACAGGGGACCATATGGAGAACCGGGGGATCGAACCGCAGTCAGTCCTAGGTTAGCGCAGGCAAGGCAGGCACCTTACGTCCAGTGCCACCGCCCGGCCCTGATAAATAAAGTTTAAAAAAAAAGAAATTTTAGTAATTATGGAAGAAAACAAAGGAGAAACTATATAACCCATACATGAATTTATAATGAAGAAATCACTATTTAAACCTTCTGATGCCTTCCATGAGCTTTTAATTGTGTACTCATATATTTTAAGTCAACACATACAAATATATGCATATATTCTGTAAATATAAGATTGTGAAGAACAATCAATTTTGTGTACAGATTTTCACTGAGAGCATTTTCCTATATGAGTAAATGACATTTTGAGAACACCATTGGTAATGATTGCATAATTTCCATAGAAAATGTGCTGTACTTTATTTAAACATTCCCTTCTTTTCAGCATTTAGGCTAATTTTTGCTAGTACTGTAATATCTTTGGGATTCTAATTACTTCTTTTAGAAAGGTTTCTAAGACTTTATTGGGCAAAATGAATGGACTTGTTAGAACTACTGGGTTCTATTTTCATAATGCTTTCAGAGCAGTTAATAGTGCTTCTGCTTCAATGCATTCCTGCCAGCAGTAATTTTTAATATTCATTGACATTATAAGTTCAATAGATATTCTAGGACTGGAGATCTAGTAGAGGGGTAGTGCTTATCTTCAATACAGCCAACCTGATTTGATTCTTAGTATCACATATGCTTCCTTCAACACTGTCAAGAATGACTTCTGAACACAGAGTCAAATGACATCTGGTGGGTATGGGTCCCTCTCTAAATAGTCGGTGTTTCTTTGTTTATGAATGAGTTTCAAGCTTCCCTTTATTGATTTTCTTATGAATTTCCTATAAATTATACATTTCTTCATATTATTATATTGAGTTTTAATGTATTATCTCTAATTTTTATGAACTTTTTACAAGCAACTAAAATAATCCTGCGGCACACTTGTTTTGCATACTATTTTTGACTTACAGTTTGATAGATGTTTTAAAAAAGAATGATCTTAAAAATATTAAGCTGAAGATCAAGACATACCTCCGAAGATCAAACAGCTAAAGATCAAACACCTCCTAAAGCCTATGCTTTTCTTTAAAATTTTTTTAATATAACTCTTTATTTAAGCACCATGATTTACCAGCATGTTTATAGGTGGATTTCAGCTATAAACAGAATACCCCCTTCACCAGTGCAATATTCCCACCACCAATGCCCCCCTCCTCCCCACCCCTGCCTGTATTCATGGCAGACATTCTACTTCTCTCATTCTTTTTTATGCTCATTCATCCTATCAGACCTAAAATAATTAGTTGAAAATAATATGGGTAACATAAGTACTTTTTTGGTTGTTTGTTTTTGGACCACACCCGGTGACTCTCAGGGGTTCCTCCTGGCTATGTGCTCAGAAATTGCTCCTGGTTTGGGGGACCATATCGGCTGCCACCCCCTGTGGCCCCAAAATCGAGGTCTGTTCTGGGTCAGCCACGTGCAAGGCAAGCACCCTACCCCTAGCATCACCTCTCCGGCCCAACATAAGTACTTTTTAAGAAAAATGATAAAATATAATTATATGGCTCCCCTCACCACCCAACTTATGAAATAATAATGTCACTTGCTTCATAGTCTTGTTGGTCATGACTAATTTGATGTTAACTTGACTGCTTCACTGGGATCCTCAGGTTAGACATTATTTCTAAGTTTGTTTGTGATTCTACTTCTAGATAAGCTTAATATTTGAATCTGTGCTGGGCTGGAGCGATGGCATAGCTTTAGGCAATTGACTGGTATGTGGTTGACCCAGGATGGACTGCGGTTCGATCCCCCAGAGTTCCATATGATCCCCCAAGCCAGGAGAGATTTCTGAGTGCATAGCCAGGAGTAACCCCTGAGCGTCACCAGGTGTGGTACAAAAACAAAAAAGCAAAAACAAACAAAAAAAATTGAATCTGTGGAATCTCGAAGTACATTGACCTCCTGGTGTATGGGAGCATTCTCCAGTTCATGGAGGACTTGGATAGAGCAAACTGGAAGAAAGGAGTGCTAGGCCCTTTTTTGATTCTTGCTTTCCTGCCTGAGCTGAGAATCCTACCGGTCTCTCATGTCCTTTGGGATTTACACTATCAATTTGCTTTTCAACATTTTCTTGCTTTAAAAACATTTTATCTTCTATATGCCTGTGCCTACAAGCATATGCTCAGTTTTCTAATTTTTAAATCTTGAAAATAGATTTAGCTTTTATTTTATCTCTTCTGACTTGCTTTTAAAATTAATTAATATATATATATATATACAGGCACAAACATAGGATTTATTCATGTCTTATTCAAATATGCAATTAGTTAATTATCACCCATGGATTATATTTTGTCTTATGAGTACATTTTATTCCATAAATTTAATGAAGATATTTCCTTTAATATACATATATACATATGTGTAGATACATAGAAATAAATGACTTGGTTGAAATGTATAAGCATGTTCAATTTTATAAGCCATCACTAAATTGTTTTCTTGAATGGGTGTACTAATTATATTCCCAAAAGCCAAGTATAAGATACCCATTATCCAACTCCCTTGCCAATACTGTGATATTTTCAAGTTTTTAAATTGGGTTGCCATTTTTCACTTTGTAGATTTGTACTAGCTTCCTGGTTTATGGCCCAACTTCTCAAAGAGCTGAAAAGTAGTGTTCAAAAACAAATCAACCTCTTTTTGATTTGGGTTTCCAATTTCTCTTTGAGGTCAGCCACTCTGGCATTAGAGCTATCCAGTAGAACACTTAACAAGCTGTTCACAATGTGTCAGACCAAGCCTAAATGATCAGCCCTTTGAAGAACAGGCCACATCAGCTGGGACAAGCAAGCAGCAGACTGAGTCAGGCATTGGGATGTTTGGCTCTAACCAGGAATGCCCCAGCAGCTTTGCAACGCCTGCACATAAGTCATGTCACCTCTTGGCATCCCATCTGCTCACTAGGCATAATAGAGCTGACCTTCCTCCCTTGCCTGCAGTGAGGATAAAACCCTATTATGGAGCACTTTGAAATCTTTGGATGAAAAGCAGGAGAGAAACGCCAAGAGTGATTGCTACCTGTGCCAGCAACACTACAAGACAGCATAAAAATAGGAAGCAAAGAAAATTTGATTTCATAAAAGCTTCAGTGAGAACATTTCACCGGTCAGAATGTCAGTCCCCGTGTTGCATTTACAGAGACATTGGTTTGGAGAAAACTTTTTAAAAAATGTTTACATTGCTATCTTTGCAGGACAGATACTCTGATCATCACCATCCCACGAGGGAGTCTGATGAAGAAGGAAGACGAATGCCATAGGAGATTGTGGTTCTTTGTGGTTGCCACAAATCTTAAACTCTCATTCAAAGGTACCAAAGGCCAAAATTCTTATAGGGATGGTTCACGATGAGGCTTGGGTGAGGGACTGAACATTGTCACAAAACAAGCAAATCCAGGGCAGATGGTGTTTCGAATCCCGGAATCCCATATGGTTCCCCGTACCTGCTAGGAGCGATTTCTGAGCTCAGAGCCAGGTTTAACCCCTGAGTGCCGCTGGGTGTGACCCAAAAAAAAAACCCCAAACCAAAAACAAAAATAAACTACCCTTTGTGTGCCTTCCAGTTGAATGTACTAAAGTCCCCCAACTCACCCTTAACTTAAGAACATGAAGAATAAAAAATAAAACCCTAAAAGAGAATCTTAGAACCATTGCTGGTAGATTAGTTACCCCCAAAGAGAATGAGTCATGTTGATTTCTGGGACAGAAATCCATCTATAAATAACTGGTTATTTATAGAATAAATATAAGTTATATCCACCTTAATATAATATTGTAGGTGACTTGTGATGATATGTAATCACTTGCTTTATTATGAACTGGATGGGCTATGAAAACCATTTTAAACCACAGAAAAGATATTTCCACCCAGATCTTGACAATTGATATGACACTTAGAGTACTTAGAATAGGAGCTTTTGATTCTTTTGTCACATTTTACCACCTAGGTTTTTTATGCTGGGGTTTTGAAAAGTCAAACCCCTACAGGGTGGTTGGGTTGCTGCACCCCACTGAGAAATTGAGAAAGTAAAAGGCAAGGAGGTGTAGCCAGGGGCGGAAAGGGGATGTGAATGACATGAGTCCACCCACTGCAATTGTTCCATGAAGTTGTGAATCATATTGTACTAACTCCAAATTCCTACCTACAAAGGCAAAAACCACTGAGCACTATTGAAATGTTTTGTTCAGAAGTTTCTCAGAAAGAGGGGTCTCAAAGAATTTTGTGGAATAATTTGCATTCTAATTGGCATAATGAAATGATGGCTATAGAATCGCTATGGTGTAACTCCAATAGGAATATTTCCCATTAGGAACTACTCCCTAGGAAAAAAACTCAATGTAGTATTAAGTCACATGTCATTCTCTATTTATTCTCTTCAGTAACCTCATAAGAATGGTTATTTGCATAGGATTTTCCATTTCTTAACTGACTAAATTAGTGGAAAAGTAGGAATTCATATCACTGCTATTTTCTTTACCTACCCACGCCTATAATTTGTTGGGCTGATTTATCTCCTTCAATAGATTACTTATACCTTTATGAGTTATTATGCTTCTGGGGCATTTTCTTATTTTGTCCAAAATATTTTTGAATATTATAATGGCTTCTAGTCTAAAATTCTAGTCTCGTCTTCCTAATTTTGCTTTGTATAATAATATGTTGAAAATAATAGAGAGATGGTGTATTATCATACAGCCTTAAAATGTCTACTTGATTGAGACAATGGAGCTCCACATGGAAATGACAATTTATTAAGTAAAAACAGTAATATCCATATTATGATTTCAGGTATATTTGAGTATAAATAGAGAAAGAAGGAAAAGAGAAACAAATGATTATTAAGAGGGACTATGAAATTCCCTCTTAACTTTATTTTCATTTTTCATTATCAGGATTATAACATCATTTGCATAATGAGCATAAGTTTAGGGCAAGAGAAACAGCATTGTTTATTTTGAGATCACATAGGCAATGCTCAGTATTACTCCTTACTGCACTCAAGTAATATTGCTTGTACTTGCCTTGCATATTGTCAACTCTGGTTTGATCTTGGGCGTCTCAGATGTTCACCTGAACCCTGCCTGGAATGATCTGTGATTTCAAAACAAAGGTAACCCTGAGGAAAACCAAAATGTCCCCCAAACCAAAAATATAAATAAATAAATAAATAAAGCCATATTGTATAAGTAATTAGTAACAGGAGAAACTAGACCTTAAAGCTTAGAAAGTGTAAACTTGGGGCCAGAGCAGTGGCACAGAACATAAGGCATCTGCTTTGTATGTGCTAGCCTAGGATGGACTGCTGTTAGATCCCCTTGCGTCCCATATGGTCCCCCAAGCCAGGAGTGATTTCTGAGCACATAGCCAGGACTAACCCCTGAGAGTCACCAGGTGTGGCTGAAAAACTAAAAAAGACAAAAAAAAGGGGAGGGGCCGGGAGATAGCATGGAGGTAAGGCGTTTGCCTTTCATGCAAAATGTCATCTGTTCGAATCCCGGTGCCCCATATGGTCCCCCGTGCCTGCCAGGAGCAATTTCTGAGCATGGAGCCAGGAGTAACCCCTGAGCACTGCTGGGTGTGACCCAAAAACCAAAAAAAAAAAAAAGTGTAAACTTTCGGTCATTTCACTGGTGTGGATGCAAGTAATGTTTGGGTTGCTAAGAGTTGTAGAGTTCCAGGTAGAAAGATGAGCCAGGTTATAATCAGAAATATTTCTATAGCAGCTTACTTTGTAAATTGCTTGAAGAGAATTCAGAAGAAAGGGACCTAATTTTCTAATTTTGTAATCTCTCATGATCTATTTTCTAATTCTAAGTAAATATTCACTTTCATGTCCAATTTTGTTTTTGGAAATCAACATTCTTTTTTTTCAAGGAGGCTTCCAAAATTGTATAAACTTCATGAGTTATGAAATTTAAAAGCACCTTTAATTAGGTGGGTCACCAGCACCCGAACTGAGTATTTTAGAGTGGAAAATCTAGCCTTTCATTCCATATTTTACTTTCCCTTAGAACTTTCTGTGGATCTGTTGGACTGGGTATTATGCATTTAACACACTTCAAATCTTTATTCCTGTCTTTACCAGAGTTGTCTTCAGCTACTAATTATGGTACAAGACAATTCAAAATATAAGTTCTGAATTTCAGGATTAAAAAATAGCAGTAGGGCCTGAGTGATAGTAATCAGCACCCCATGTGTGATCTGTGCATCAATAGTGCAGAGTCAGGAGTAACCCTGAGCATTGCCTTATGTGATTCCAAAACAAACAAACAAACAAAAATACTTGAGGGTTATTCCCAGCCATTCCTTTGATGCTGGATTCTCCTTTGTAGGGCTTGGGCTTCATCCCCTTGCTTTTAGAAGTCGTGTTCTTTGTATTGACTAACACCTATCTGCTGACAATAAACACTTTTGGGCTCAGGTGGACATCTCTAAATCTAAATTTTTTGAATGTTGATGGCAGACAACATTTGGGGGGAGGGAAAGAAGTACCTTGAGTTGTTCCTCTTTGACCTTTAACCTTGAGAGATTAAATAAAAGATTTGTCCTGTGGCCAAAGACATAGCATGAAGGTAGAGTGTTTGCCTTGCATGCAGAAAGACGATGGTTTGAATCTCGGCATCCCATATAGTCCCCCGAGCCTGCCAGGAGCGATTTCTGAGCATAGACCCAGGAGTGACCCCTGAGTGCTGCTGGGTGTGACCTAAAAACCAAAAAAAAAAAAAATAGATTTGTTCTGCTCATGTAACTCATTGAGGTAGGAATTATTATTGAGGGGGGTTGTGTTACCATTAAGTAGTGTATTGGAGGTTGGTGGGGTCTAGTTTGTGATTCTTGACTAGCTGGAATGGCAAATCAATGCAAGTGCCCTAGAATTGGATGCTGCTTGGACCTTATGGTGTTGGGACTACTTGGACCACCCTGGTTGTTCTGGGGCCTCCTAGAGTCACATATAGCAGGGCCATAGAGGGCTACACGGTGAAGCTTGGGGGATTGCATGTGTCAGGAACCAAATTCTGGCTGGACATGTACTCTAATCACTTTATAATTTCCCTTTCAAGGTGGGTATTTTTTTTATCTTGAGAGGATTTAGCTTCTTTAGTGGTGGGTTGTGACCCTGTGTGGGGTCATGGTAATTGAGTTTGAGGGTCATGAAAAAAATTTTAAAATTGTTTTGAAATAAAATGTCTTTATGATTGATCATTAGTAATTGATGTGCATATCTACTTTATATGCTAGGTGGTATAAAAAGGAGTTGTAAGTAGAAAAAGTCTAAGAACGTTGTTCTGAGGTACAAGAGTTAGCAAATAAGAGAGAGTGAAGTGTGACTATTAGATAAAGTCATTTTTTAAAAATACAAATGTGACCTCTTCCAAATGGGAAATTAAAAGTTCTCCTTGAAGAAGAGCTATGGACATGTGGTGAACTTTATCTGGCACCCCTATTATTTTTATGCTGAGGCAATGAAATCTCAGAGTTGTAGTCAAGGGATATCCAAGCCCACATCTTTAGCTTTAAAGCTCAGATTTTGCTTTCACTCTATAATGCACTTATAAATAACTCCCGCCGTTCTACTCCAAACAAAATGTGGAATTAATTTGTCTCTAGGGAACACTATCAAAGCTATTCAAACAAACAAAACCAAACATATGCTCAGCTAAGAAACGATAGTTCCCTGTTAACCCTGGTTCATTTATTTAACATTGTAGGCAAATTTCCCAATGAGAAACAGTGAGATCTTTACCCTAGCATGAGCATAAGGGGAAAAGAAGTGACCCCAAGAAAGAGGCTAATGCAATGGACTGAGAGTTCTCTCTAGAGCACCGCTGTAGATAGCATCCTCTTTGGTGTTGGCTGAGGTGGAGAAGGCAAGAGACACTGGTGTATGGGTGTCTCTAGACCCTGATGTCCTAATCATATTTCCCTGTCACCTCTCTGCATTGATTTACTTTCTTCTCCCATTTTACATGCTGCAGAACTAATTGCCTGCCTAATTGCCAAAACTAATTGCTGTGACATTCATTGTTCATCTGCTCTCTTGTCTGGCTTGAGCTCAGGCAGGTGGCTCACACGAAAGCCAGAATAGAATTAGTCCTGGGTTGCTTCTAGGATAGAGTGCAACAAAATGATGTCCCGTCAATTGTTTTTACTCTTGGAGGCAGCCGAAGGATCCAGCTAAGTCCCTGCAGAAAGAGCAGTTGTTCTTGGTAGAAGTTCAGCTTCTGACTTGAGATGGGCATTTTTTTGGATGAGGTTTGCATGTGATAAGAGCAAAATGTCCCTATTATCCTATTTAGAGATTAGTTTTAGAGTTGCTGATACATACATATATATATGTATATATAGATCATGTTCCAGAGATATAAGTTTGTGTGTCGCCCAGTAGAAGCAAAGTGACCCTCAGATTTTGCAAATTATAGCCCAAGGTGGTTTTCTTTTTTTTGGGGGTGGGGGTTTGGGCCACACCCGGTGACGCTCAGGGGTTACTCCTGGCTATTCGTTCAGAGGTCGCTCCTGGCAGGCACGGGGGACCATATGGGGAACCGGGGGATCGAACCGTGGTCCGTCCTAGGTTAGCACAGGCACCTTATCTCCAGCGCCACTGCCCGGCCCCCCAAGGTGGTTTTCATTGCACCATACTGCAGTTGTACTGAGCACTCTTACATTTACTTAGAAGCTTTATAGAACATTACCAAGCAGCATACTCTTATTGGTAACTAACATAATAACCATTAATATCTATGGCTTTATGAATGCGAAACTCTTTCCATGCATTGTCTCATTTAATATTCAAAATAACAGCATGAGTAGATGTAATCAGAATTTTATTTTACCTCTGGGAAATAAAATCTAAGTTAACTTTTTAAAATTTTGTTTCAGAGCCCATTTTCTGGCCACGGCAAGGCTTTGTGCAGAGCATGTTGATGATTTCATATTTCAAAATATGAAGAAATATCTAGATTCTGATGTATGGAAGAACTAGAGATGCACAAAGATTGGTCTTGTAGCAACTGGAATCTAACCAATGGACTTATGTAAATAACTATAACAATGCATGCCACTGGGCTAGAATCAAGATCTTCCCATTTCACCAAAATAAATACAAATTGATTGAAACTTTAGCTTGACATGAACTTTGGGAATTCACAAGGAGTCCTGGGATTTAATGCCATAGGAGAAGACTGTTGAGTAAGAGGACTATGTCTGGGTTCTGGATCTTTCTCTGACTAATAGAACAGTAGGATGACCCGATCACTTTGGTTTTCTCTCCTATAAAACAAAAAGATTTTGATTTCATGGTCTCAAAACCACTGCCATTCAATGCAGCATCAGATGCAGTCCACGATGTAAGAATATGATGATAGAGGCTTTTAGTGACCTCTAGGAGAGCTCTAGAGTGGCTGTACATAAAAGTCTTATTGTTTGGATCTTGATATTCCCCCTCTCAGTGACAGGAAGAATAATAAAAGCAATGGTACTATTGTCTGAAATCAGAGTTTTCTCATCCAGAAGACATACACAAACTTTAGCATATACAATAGCGAATCATTTGGAAACTGCAAAGATCACTAATTGCATAATTCACTGTGAAGGATAGCAAAAGTGAATTAAGGTAAGAGATAAACAATGAGTGAAAAAAAAGTAAAGATTTTTCTTTTAAAGTATAGATGGTTTTTTCTGACAAAGGATCCATCACAGGGTAATTAGTGTATAGAAAGAACTGTTTCAAATGATTTTTAAAAGACAAGTAAAAGTATGATAAGAGAACAGGAGAAAGAGCAAGAAAATATTTATTTTAGCAGAAGGGCTAAACTGTCTTTATGAAAAAAATGTGAAATAATTGGTTTTTATTTATTGACTTTCCTATTTTTCTGGTAGTTTTGGTTACAGGCTTTTGCTCTGACCTTTCAGCTTTTAAATGCTGTGTTATGAGGGTAGAATAAAGCATGTGTAAATCAATTAATTTTCAGGGCCAGAAAGATGACTCATATGCTTTGTAAAAGACCTTGAGTTTGGTTTCTGGCATCACATTGTGTCTTGAGTATAGCTGTGTCTTGGGTATAGCTGTGGTAGCCTTTGAGCACTGCCAGAACTACACCACCTGACCAAACATCTCAGAGAATATCATCTGGTCTGCTGCTCCCTACTGCTAGGTCTGTCCTCTGTTGAAAGTATGGAGATATAGCATGGAGGTAGGGCATTTACCTTGCATGCAGAAGGACAGTGGTTCGAACCCTGGCATCCCATATGGTCCCCCGAGCCTGCCAGGAATGATTTCTGAGTGGAGAGCCAGGAGTAACCCCTGAGCGCTGCCGAGTGTGACCAAAAACAAAAAAAAAAAAAGAAGAAGAAAGTATGGTAGAGGTTTTTGTTCACTCTAGAGTAGACCAGGCTCTCTCTTGAACATGTCTTTTCTCTCTCTCATCTTATACGTCTCAAGATAAATTTCTTAAAAGCTATACAGAATAGAAGGCCAGAGAGATAGTACGTTATAACAGCCCATCCCATTCACTTACTGGCATTATATATGTGGTCTGAGCACTGACAGGAGAAACCCCTGAGTACAGAGTAAGCCCTGAGCACCATTGGGTGTGGCCCAAATCCTTTCTTCTTCATTTCCAAATCTATCAATAGATTGAACTATATTTTTTTCTTTCCCTTCTTTGTTCATATGAATGCTCATCTCTCTCCCTCTCTCTCTCTCTGTGTGTGTGTCAAAATGCAGTTAACAAACTATTTGAAAAAGCATGTGCATAATTTCATATGGAAGAATTTTTCAAGATGTATTTTCTAAGATGATTCTTCAATAAACTTCTATGGGTTGGTGGTTCAGCAAGGCCACTCTGTGCTGCTTGCTGAGAGTGACATCAAAGATATTGACTTATGAGGGGCAGAATCACCTATTAATGAGAAATACCTGCCATAGTAGGTTCTGGAATGCCTGAGAAAAGAAAGATGGAGGGGCTGTTCCAACATGACACTTATATTAGGGTGAAATGCAATGAATGGATTACAATCTGGAGAAGGAAAGTTATGAAAGCCACAGTATGAACAGTAGTAGTAGGAGTCAGAGACTTTAGTCATTTTAGTCATTTTTGGTTTTCTTTTTTTTTTTTTATTGTTTTTTTGTTTTTGGGTCACACCCGGCAGTGCTCAGGGGTTACTCCTGGCTCCATGCTCAGAAATTGCTCCTGGCAGGCACGGGGGACCATATGGGGCACCGGGATTCGAACCGATGACCTTTTGCATGAAAGGCAAACGCCTTACCTCCATGCTATCTCCCGGGCCCCGACTTTAGTCATTTTCTACATGTGATCTCCTGTCTGCATGTGAACATGTGCTCCTGAGCACAAAGATTAGGAAAGCATGTGGAAAGGGAAGGAAAAGAGAGTGTTATAATCATGACAGGATAATAAGCATCTGAAATATTTAATTACTACAAATGTTCCAAAGCTTTATCTACCACCATATTTTCCAAATTGCAAGTCGTGCCTTAGCAGTCAGTTATGAAAGCAATGTAGTCAGCCATGCATGTTCTCTTAATTTAAGGTCCCTGGGCATGACCTCCCCCTACCCTAAGGCCTAAGGATAAGAATGTATTTCAGTTTAATTTATTTCCTTCGTAAAATACCTATGAGTTTTTTAAATTTAAAACCATTACTGCAGGAAAAAATCCATAAGCATTGAGTAGAAAAGGGATTTTTTAAGAAAAGGTGAAAAATTTCTTAGTCAGATCCAGATTTTTAAAAAATGTATTATGAGGACTGGGAAAGAATCCAAATGACTAGATCACATGCCTTATATTTTTGGGGCTCCAAATTCAATTCTCAATACCACAAAACCCTCCTTTCTCCTGCACTGTCAGGTACAGCCCTGGAAGCTTTCAACACTGCTGGTCCCAAGCAGCATTGCATGACTGGCCTTGAGCACTTTCTAACCCACCTCTCCAGGAGTGATTCCTGGGCCCCTTGAGCTCTGAGCATTGTTTGAAAGTATCCCCTGCCTACCACTACCAAAACAAATATTTTATGATAAATTCAATTCAATAGAAATAGAACAATTTGAGTTCATGTCATAAGGGTAAGCATTATTTTCTAAAACATCATTTCAGTTATATAAATATATGTGTAAAATATAGGGTTGCTTGTGTGTGTTTACACTACACATTTTTATTCTAACCATTGAGCATGTTAAATAGAATTAGCAATATCTGCTGCTTCTAGACATTATAGAAAGAAAAAATATATATAAATATTCTTAAAATCACTTGGGTGTGGAATGCAGTGAAACAGTCATTTTTCAGCTGCTAGGTTTTTGCTCTTAGGCTGATGTGTAACACAGAAAACCCCTCTAAGGCGCATTCCAAGAGCCTCTTCTTGGGTAGAGACAAGCTGGCCCTGATCCCAGGGGTGATCTTAGAGTGTCTTAGTTGATTCCCGTGGCTATAAGATATGTATAACTTCCTGTTTCTTCACCAGAAAACTTTTTATTTGTACTTTTCTTTTTGTTTGGGGGCCACACTGAGTGGTGCTAGGGGCTGTTCCCTACATGTTACTCAAGTACCCTGTGGTGCTTGTAGGACCATGCAGAGATCCTGGGCTCGAACCAAGATATTTTGCATGCAAAGCATGCATGGTTTCCAGTTGATCTATCTCCCTGACCCCAGGAAATTTGTGCTTTCTTCCAAAACATCAAGATCATCGGAAAGAACAAAAGCAAGCAAACAAAGAAAAAAACACAACCTGAACACAGAGATAGCATCTCTTACTGAAGATGACAGTAAAAGGAGAAAAATGAAGGGGAAGAAAGGGTGATGGGGTGGGGGGAGGAGGGTGATGGGGGACATGGGTGGTGGGAATGTTGCACTGGTGAAGGGGGGGTGTTTTTTGTATGACTGAAACTCAATTGCAATCTTGTTTGTAATCCTGGTTCTTAAATAAAAATACTATAAATTAAAAAAAAAGAAAGGGTAATAGGGGACAGAGGCAAAATGGGGTTGGCAAATTTCAGAAAAGGGAGGTCAAGTCCTAAAGAAAGGCAAAGAGAGGAATAAAACAGCAGGCAAAAAGGCAAGGGATGTGAGGCAGTGGATTGGTGGAGGAGGAAAAAACCATCTCTCTAGTTTAGTAGTCTTCCGCAGAATTTACAGCCCTATGGTAAATGAGGCTCCATTAAGATGACTAATGAGAAGAAAACACTAGCTCCTATAAGTTAATTGCAGCATTTTAAACATTGTTTGTCCTTAAAGTGATCAAATCTATTTGTGTTGTCAAATCACATACCTACTTTCCATAATCATAGTTGACCTTAATTTTTAATTCATTTTACATATGGAGAGCCCTATCTGGAGGTGCTGGGGGCTTACTTATTCCTGTTTCTGCCAGTCAAGGATCACTCCTCCTAGGCTCTGGGGACTGGGTATGCTGCAAGGATTGAATCAGGATCAGGATGTTGATGCTGATGTGGGGTCCGGGATGATTTATGTGAAATTCGGGGAAGAGAGGCGGCAGCGTGGAGAAGGAAATTAACCACTTTTTTTTCCTCTCCACCTCTGCCACCTTGAGAGCAAGAGAAGACGGGGAGATCTCGGACTGATAAAGTAGATGTTAAGCTTGAGGTGGTGAGCCTGATCACATAGTATAGACTTCATGTCCTGAAGCACCATTAGGCAGCCATCAAGCTGCTTCTGGCATCACTTATTCTGCTCTGTGCAGGAATTGATCCCTACCACT
>PVKC010001038.1:0-55167 GCA_004027635.1 Crocidura indochinensis
ATCCAAAAACCAAAAAAAAAAAAATGCAGAATTCTCTTCAAATCTCTCAGAATGTAGTATAGTGCCTGGTATATAGTAAGAGTCCAACATTTCCCATGAACTATTTTAAGAAGATGCTTATAAAAGATACAATGACGGGCAGAGAATCATATCATAGCATCTGAGCAAATGGTTACTGAGACCAGTCATTCAGTGAAGATGATGGAGGGGATCTAAGAATACATCATGTGATTCTATCCATTAGGAAACTTATTACAGATGCATACTTCTTAAATAATTTTTATGTATTTCAAAGTGGATTGTTTGTAATAAAAGAGAAACCTACCCCTATAAAAATACATATGGCTAATGCATTCAGAAGATGCATATATATATATATATGGAATTTATCAAAATCTTGCATGCATTTGAAAATATTCTAGGTTCCCAGACACACCAGCAACAGAGGAGACAAATTCTCCTATTTATGAAACTTAAACTCTAATAGAATCGTTTAGTTTGGCCCAATTCTTCCCACACTGATGACAAAATCATATTCATTAATGAAAATGTATAATACCTTAAAGGTTATAAACTTTATATTTCTACTGTTTAATTTTATATTTTCCTTTACCTTATGATTTTATATACTTTCTTCTATTTTTTTATATCCATCCTTGGGTTGAAATATCAGCGATGTTCAAATACAGCATGACACGTTTCCTAATTTTCAGATTCAGATTGCATTCAGTCTCTTAAATATTTTCCACATGTTAAAGACAATTTAAATTCTGTCTTGTCTTTTCCTTCCCTACCTTCCTCTTCATTATCCTCATATGTTCCTTATACAATTAGTAACATTAAGCAGTGTATCAAATTACAACAAAAAGCCATACACCTGATTCTATCTCCATTTTGTTCCTTTTGCTTTCTTTGGTTTTTGGGCCACACCCGGTAGTGCTCAGGGGTTACTCCTGGCTGTCTGCTCAGAAATAGCTCCTGGCAGGCACGTGGGACCATATGGGACACCGGGATTCGAACCAACCACCTTTGGTCCTGGATCGACTGCTTGCAAGGCAAATGCTGCTGTGCTATCTCCTTATGCTTTCTTTCTTTTTTGAGACCTTTCTCTTTGTGCCCTTTTGTGTTTGATTACAAAGTTCTGGATATATAGATTTTCTTAATCATATTTTCATTGATTGCTATTTTTATTTCTTTTCTATTAAAGTTCTAGCTTCTATCACAATGTCCGTTATATATGAATTTGTTAATTACAAATATTGGATGATTGATTAATGCATTCCTTCTTCAAATCAGAAAAACATTTTAAAATTTGAACTTGAATATAATTTTCTTCTGCTTGATATGCTTCAGTTCTGAACACCAGATTGGTAGTATGAATACTAAATTTTTAGTACCAGATTATTAGTCTGGCATTCAGTGACTCTAGTGTTCATGGTTCAGTTATTATTTTAGCCTTGTCTCTTTTGATTCATCAAGCATTTGTACTCCAGCATATGTAACCACTTCAAGGTCTTCGAACTTACTGTTATATTTCATTTCTGAGATGTCCTCTCCTTTTACTTAGCCTTCAAGTAATTCTTTATTTTGAATTTTATCGAATGCCCAAATTCATGCTTCAGCTCTAGTTTGATATCTATTTATCTATTTATTTGTTTCTGCGGTGTTAACATTTGCACTATTCCTATTACATCTGTTTCTCTGAAAGGCAGAATATATGTTTTATTCATTTGGGGGTGAGGTTGGCACTTGCGGGTAGGAGATATCTCTTTGCAGTAAGTTTCAGGGAGCTATATAACCAAGAAGTATTTAATGGGACAATAATCCATGCTATTGAGAAAGGTTTGGGGAAATAGGATATATTCAGGAACAGGGTACCCAAACTGCCAGCTCACATATATGTTAGGTCAGAGATTGGAACTACCCAACCAAAAAAGTATTTCTTCTTGATAACTCTCTTGCAACAACTCTAAACCAAATAGAGGCAGCATGAGAAAAAATTCCCATAAAAGTAGCTTCTTATATCAGTATGGGTACTCCATTCTGGAGTTATCCAAAGCTTAAATGTGGCTTAAGTTGATGAAACTTTTTTATGAAATTGCCTGCCTCTTTCCTTGGGATGTATTCCTTACTTCATAAAACTCTCTCTCTCTCCCTCTCTTTCTTCTTTTTTTAACTTTAATAAAGTACTTCACTGTCTTCTCTGCACATTTTCTTTTGCAATGAAAGTCAAAACATTTGAAATCCAAAGGGAAACTAGGATCGATTTTTTTCTTTGCTCCAGAGAGAATAACCTTCCTGAGCCTGAGAATTAATGTTCAGAAAACTTAGGTGGTAGGAACCAGCTTGCACCCCGCAGAGATCAGATGGGTCTCTGTGCAATTTGACAGCTGACATTAGTGATGCTGGAAGATCTTGAGGATCCATTCCTCAAGAAGGTATATACTTAAGAAGACCACCAATCCTAAACATTCAAGGTATTCACAACACAACACCATCTTTGTGTGTGTGTGTGTGTATTTCATGAATAGATGTAATATAGTTGTCAAAATGGATTTACTTCCCAATCTCCCCCAAGTTCAATTAAAGTGGCAGAAGAGAAAAATGAAAAGGGAAAAAAAAAACTGGCACTAGTAAATAAGGAAGGGTAAAAGAAAGCCAGAACTTAACAGAATTTTGTAGAAGATACAAAATAGATTAAGTTATATGAAAAAATTTCAGTGCCAATTGCCTGTGACCTAAAACAAACAAAAAGAGTTCCTCTGGGAAGTCAGAATTGCTTGGTTTCTCTAATGAGTTCCAAAAGCTTTTGCAAATTGGAAGTGCCTTTGAGAGGGAAATTCTGTGGTGTCTATTAAATTAAAATAAAAATGTGCATACCCAATGATCCAGAAATTTTACCTCTGGTAGAAGAACATTCTTTTCAAACATTTGCTTGTATATGTAAGAATACAGGCCATTGCAACATTAAAATGACAAAGTACTGGAGACAATATTGATGTCTATCAATAGGTTATAGATTAAGTAGGTGAATGGAATGTCCAAAGTAGGAAATTATTTATAATTCTTAGAAAAGAATATAAAGAACATTTTCAATAATCTAGTCCCAAATGAAAGGAACACTGAAGTATGTTGTAAATATCTAAGAAGGAAGTGTAATGACAGATATTAAAAACTATGCTTGTTTTAAGGGAGTAGGACTGGCAGATTTGTGTTTGTGTGTGTTTGTGTGTGTGTATGTGTGAAGCACTTAGACTTATTTATAAAGATATGAGGAGAGAAATAGAGAGAACTACATGTTAGAGAAGGCAGGCTTCTACAGGTTAGAAATAAGCAAGGAAAGAAATAGAAAGACAAGCAAATGAGATATCTGTCAAGAGACAGCATGGATTCAAAGAACAAGGCCAGCAGATTTTAGGAGGAAGTTTTCTCATATTCCATTTTTTCTGTATTATAAATAATTTGCAATTAAAGAAAAATATAAAGTCTAACAGTTGTGTGTGTGTTACACCCTCACGAGTGTAACACCCTTACTGGAGTAAGCTCAGGGCTTATTCCTATCTCTATATTGATTACTGATAATCACTTCTGATGTTGTTTGGGGGACCATCTGGGATGTCTAGCATCAAACGTGGGTCAGGAGCATGCAAGGCAAGTGCATTTTCCACTGTACTGTTTCTCCAGCCCACATGGCTCAACTATTTAAACAAATATATATTTCTGTTTTGAGCAGTGTGGTTGCAAAAACAGATCATTGTCTGTAGGAATATATAATATATACTTATAGATAGTCAAGTGATAGTGCTGTGAATTTTTTTCACTATTCAGTACTGCTCTGCCAATAGAAGGGTCAGGATAGGAGGAAGTGGTGGGAGGATGTAGTAATCCAGGGAACAGCAGTGCAATTTGATAATATGCTTATATTCATTAGTAATATGTCTTCTAACAATTGAAGCATATCAGGTGAAGCAAAATGAAACAGAGTAAAAATGAGTTATCCACCAAGAAAGAGAAGGTATAAAATGATGGCAAACCATTGACTTTGGATTACAAAATTGAGAATGTCTGTCACAGCAGTAGGATGGGGGGTGGTTGTGGTGGTAGTGGTGACAGGGGACCATGAAACTTTGGTGAAGGGAGGTTAACACTGGGTGTGAATGTAAAGTAGGAATTGTCAATGGCTGAAACTCTAATATTAACAGTATCATAAATCATGGTGCCTAAAAGCACAAACAAAAAACCATCACCAAAAAACATCTATGACAATGGCTAGACAGAGAGATGGAAAGGGAGCATTTGAAGTGTATCCTGAAGACTTTGGAACTTAACACAATGACTCACTATCCAAGGGTACACAACAAGCAAAGAAGGACCTTTTGTTTCCACCCATAGTTCTTGGACATCCCCCTGACAGCTGCATGTGCACCTTCTGTTTATTCTCTCTCCATTTCTACTCTACATTATCCTGCTTGGGGATTCAGGAAGAGTTTAAAGATATTAAAAATTATAATCATCTAAGAAATGAAAATAAAAACCATAATGAGATTATTTGATGTGGAAATCTATTATATATTAAAGATAGCAAATTTTAGGGAGGATATAGAGAAAGTAGAATTTGTATTGTAGATTGGAATATGGTGAAACCATTCTGAAAAACTGTATAGAAGTTACTTGATAACTTGAGACACAAAAGGAAGCTAAAAGGACATAGAGAGGGTGTTGCACTGGTTTTATTTCTGGAAACTCTACCAGGAGTAATCTCTGAGTACCCATCCAGGAGTAGCCACTGAATAATGCTGAGCGTGACCAAAATCAGGAAAAAAAAAACAGGAAGGAAAGAAGAAAGAAGGAAGGAAAAAGGAAAATATAAAAGAATATAAAGGAATATATAGCATAATATAAAAGAAGTAAGGAAGGAGAACAAGGAATTACAAAAGAGTAGGGAATTTCTATTACATTGGGTGTGAAGTTCAATTATGCTTAAGATGAAAAATTTTAGAAATCTGCTGTCTAGCACTGTGCTTATAGTTAGCAACACTGTATTGTTTGCACTTATCAAATTTTGTATGGAGGGATGGAGAGATAGTTAGAGGTTAAGGCATATGCCTTGCATACCATTGATCCACAGAACCACATGGTCTTCTGAGAGATCATCATCAGATGTAGTACTGGAGGTCTCTTGAACACTGCCCCAGAAATCAAGTACCTACACTTCCAGTGTTGCCTCTCAAATTAAGGGCATGACTTGCCTGACTTCCTCAAGGGCCTCAGGGATGCCATCTTACCCTTTCTCATCTATTCTCCATAGAGCAACATAATTTTAGAAATGTCATGTAATTAATGAGCATAACATTTTGTAACCTAAGCTAAGGTCATCTAATTCAATGGGATTTTTTCATGATTTTATATGCTTAGACCCTCTGGGTGGGTATTTTATTAGAATAAAACTCCCAAATCCTTAAAATGTTGTAGAGTATTTTACTTTTTTCAAATTGTGTTGTCACTTGCTTTACCCATTCTACTGAGGTTATTCAAATTCCCCAAGAGTCAATATTACACTTCCTTTAATATCTGTTGTAGTCACATAATTTCCTTTGCATCTTGATTGTCTTTTAGTTTTGCTTTTGATGAAACCTGAATCTCAATAGCTTCTTTTTATTAACCCAACTCGAGAGATTGCCATTGTATACATAAAAAGTGAGGGAGATTTAAGTTTATTATTTTAGTGTTATGTGTATATGGCATAGGGAATTGAACCAAGGTTTCAGGCATGAAAGGCATGTGCTTTACTGTGGAGTTATATGCATGAACAAAATATTAGGCTTCAATAAGATTTTAGATAAATGATTAGGCATTCTCAAGTCTCTATTTACAACAAAAGTATATTCTCTGACCTTATAATTCTCTGACCTTATAATTCACATTCTTATTGTTTTGAGAAGGCTTGCTTATATACCAGTACTCTCTTTTTTGGGATTACACCATAATCTGCACTCAGGGAGAGCTCTTGGTGAGGGTTGGGGGACAATATAGAGTGCCAGCAATTGAACCCAGATAGGCTGTGTAAGGCCAGAACCCTATCCACCGTTCTGTCTCTTTAGCTTCATAAACCACCACTCTGAATGTAGTTCATGATGATTTACTCATGAAGAATTGGAAAATTTTCACTTTTTTAAAAAAAGCTTCTCTGATAGAAAATATTGACAGTGTCATTATGACCCTAGTCACATCAATAGAAATGTCATTCTTAGAAAATCAGCTGTGGAAAAGCCACTGTCTAATGAGTTCCATTCACAGTGCCCAGTCATGATATCACTGTGATGAGAAATAGCAGCAAGGGGAAAATGCTTCCTTTGAAAGCAGGCAAAGACTGAGTGCAAGGAATGGGGAAGTTTGAAAGCAAGAAAATGAGTTTATTTGTATGGGTGACACTGAAAATTGCTTAGTAAAACTCTCCATAGACAGTGCATTTACCCCAATTTAATCCTTCTATGAAGCAAAGTATCCACATTTCTTTTTCAGTGAGAAAATATGTTTTAATTAAATGATTCATCAAGGATTTCTTTCACATTCCAGAACTAAGTAGAAATAGTTTTTGCGTCTCTTTGGAGAAGAGCTCTAAATTTTGTACTTAAAAATGGACAAACTTATACATTATTTACCCTTTCTTTGTTGTTGCTTGGACACTTCAAGCTTATATAGGGGATGATTTCAATGATGAGCAGTGACTGAAAGGTTCACTTTTTACAATTAAATCATTCATGATTCATTCATGAAAAACATACATAGATGCAAGTTGGGAGCCCAATTCTCTATTTAGGTTCAGGCAAAGTCTTCTGAATAAAATGATTGCAAAGTTCAGTTGGCAAAAATGAAATGCTTTTCTGTTGTTTTGGGTACCTAGTACTATTGGCTGTTTAACTAATGTCTCTCAAGAAAGCTTGCTTTTTTTTTTTAATCCCATTTTGTAATTGCGGTGAAACCTCTTTATTTTCCTTTTTATTTTTATTTTTTTGTGACAACACCAACAGAAGATATGAAGAAGGGTTAGAGGCTAGAGGAGGAATAGGGGTATTACTTGCTCTTGGATATTCCCACAATGCACTTTGCGAAAGTGATACTAAACTTCTGCAACATCAGTTGCTTTTAGTAGGTGGTTTGTCCTTACAACTAGATTCAGCTTATAACCCCTCTAGAGACAAAGACTTCCTCTTGGTAGGATGGAGCCCTAGCTTTACGCTTTCCTTATTATACAGTTTCTTCTAGTTATTCTCTATCCTGAAAGTGTGAGTTGCTTCCTGGAGTTATCTGTTGATCCTTCATGATTTTCCCTTTGGCCTTTCATTTCTTTTCTACAATGAACCATTCACTTTTTGGGTATCAGTTATTCTGTAATCCCAGTGATATCAGTAATACTCAAGGATTACACCTTGCTCTGTACTCAGGACTCACTCTTGGTGGCTTTGGAAAAACAAACCCAGGTCAGTTGCTTGCAAGACAAGTGACCGAAGTGCATGCTATACTATTGCTTTGGCCCTATAAGTCATTTTTTTTTAAAAATCCTAAATCTTATTGAATAATTAAAAAGAGTTTCTACTCTTTGATGAAAATTTGTCTGACAAAGAAATTGAGGTGCTTCTCATAATTTAAAAAAATATTTCATTTCTCGTTTATTTTGATATATAATAATTTTAGGACTTGTATGGTTTATTATAATATGTAGTATATATGTCTATATACATAATATAATTAAATCTCACACATATAATGTTGTTGTATGTGCACATGTAGATACATACATAGAATCTACACTTTCAGTTTTATAATGCAGGAGATAAAAAAGTCAATAATTAAGATGTCTTAAATATTTTCCCTGAAAAATGAGGTCTCCAACTAGTGAGGTAGTTATTATAAGGTCAATTGTATTTTATCACATGCTCTTTTTTTTCTAGGCTTTCTTGAAGAAAAATGGACAGTATTTTTAAGTCAGCATGATAAACCTGTTTTGGAATTATTATATGCAAAAGAAATGACTGGATATAAAAATACAGCATGGTTCTGAGAATCAACACATTTTGGGAAAAGGAGGAGTAAAATCATTGGCTATTTTGCTCTTAGTTGAAGGAGATTAATTTAATTCTAGTCCATTAAATTATAAATTTAAACACTATCATAAATACTAAAGTTATAAATATTGATGTGAATACATCCCACATTCATATCATTATTATAGCTGAAACACATTTTGCACAACTACTGACATTTTTTTCTCGTCATGCATCTCAAACTCTCACTTTTCTTAAACTACTTGAAATATTCACTTAACACTATTAAATAATTAAAAAAAAAAGCAGTGTTTTGACATAGATATTTTCCAGGGATGACATACAATTGGCTAATGGGCATATGAAAAAATTAATATCAAGCCACTAATATCAAACTGAAAACTACCATGACAATGATAGTGAGAGAAATAGGAGGGGAACAGAGAGAGTGAGAGAGATGTAGGTTGAATGCCTGTCCCAGAGAGACAGGGAGAGAAAGAAATGTATGGAAGAAAAGCAGGGAGAGTGAAATGGGGAACGTGGGTGGGAAAGAGACAGGGAGAGAGAAATGGGGGTAAGAGAGAGAAATGGGAAAAGTTGGTGGCGGGAAAGTTGCACTGGTGAAAGGTTGTATATATTTTATGACTGAAACCCAACTACGAATGTTTTTGTAACCACGAATTTAAATATAGAAATTGTTTTAAAAATAATTTTTCAAAGGCTCTCTGAAAAAAATTAATATCATTACTACTAAGGAAAAACAAGTTAAAAATACAATGAGAAATCGTCTCAGACCTGTCAAAATCATTATTATCAAACGTCCAAACAAATAAAACGAGATAGGGGAGCTCTTTTGTATCATTGATAGAAATATGAATTGATTCTATATTTACATAAAACAAAGATGTTGTTTTACAAGCACTTTGAAAACATGATTTTTTCCTCAAAAAATGACATTCAGCAATTCACCTTTTGATATGACAGATCTTATCTTTAAAGTGAAAAAGGACTAAATAAGCATAATACTAGGCATGAAACATGCATTTATGGTCTACATTTAAGAATTTATGTTAACTAGAGATTCCTTAAAGAAGTATTAAAGATTCCAAAGACCTAAAGAGAGAAATATGTAGGGCTTGTTATAACTAGGAAAGATTAGTTACTAGATTATTGAAAAGATCTCTTCAAAATGATAGTTCATAAAAATAAAAAAGGGCAGAAACACACAAATAGGCATTTTTCAGAAGAGAGAACACAAAATATCATGAACATATGGGAAGATTGGCAATCTCACTAGAAAATGAAACTCAAGAGGAGATGGTATTTTTGTTTTTAAGTTTCTATTTACCAAGGAAATATTATTTTATAACACATTATTAGTTTTCTATGCTACATGAGATCAGAGCCAGCAAAAGCTGTTATCTCATTGGCTGGGTGGATATTTTCCTTAAGTATCAATCTGGAAAACAAAAAAGTTTCCAGGATCTATGGCAATCAAAAATTTTGTTTCATTTAAAAATATCTTTATTTAAACACCTTGTTTATAAATATGATTGTAGTTGGGTTTCAGTCATGTTTCATTTTTAACTGGATTTTTAAAATCTCTTATCTTTTAAATTGGGGGTCCCGCCTATTCTATAGAAATAAAAAAAGTTACCACTGCAGATTTTGGGGACCATATGGGATGTTGTAGAACCCAAGTTGGCCACATGCAAATGTCACTCCAGCCCCAAGGGCTCTTAATTTCTAAATTACTGGAACCCTGGCACCCCCAGGGAATGCCTGAAGAGTGAGGGGATTCACTCTTTTTTATCTGTCCCCTTTCCCACAGAGACTTTCCCTTAGCTTCCTCTTCCAAACACACTTCTTTTGAGATGAAATGACTCATTTAGGCTTGGTTAACTTTAGACAGGTATTTTTGTGTGTTAACAGCTGCCCTTCCACCCATGTTCATTGTCCCTGAACAATAAATATTGCACTTGGAGGACAGTCTGGGCTCTCAGTCCATGAGACTGGGAGCCCCATGACCTCATGCTTTTCTCCCTTAAAAAAGTTTCAGTGCTTCAGCCATTCTGTAAAACTGAATGATTGAATAGTTCTTTTTTCTTTAAGCCATTTTCTTTTGACAAAGGCAGTTGCCCTAACTCAATGATTCGAAGTCATCTAATTGGAATAGACTAGCTGCTCATAAGGCATACAAACCTATTTTCTTCCTTAGGGCTATTCTAAGTTTTTTTTCTCTCTCTCTATTTTTTGCTTTTTGTCATCTTTTCTCATAACCTCCTTACCATGTCACACAAAATGAATTACCTAACTCGAGTTAAAATCCACCTACAGAGCGTAATTGAAACCCCTTCCTCCAGATTTCTAAAGACTGTTAATCAAATTCTCTTACCTTTTTTTCCCACTAAAATCTGTTATTAGAAATTCAACAGCTAGTCCCACACTTCTGGCTAACAGCCAGAGATTTGATTAATATGAATAACAAGAGAAATGTGAAGTTCTATAATTGTATTCCTTCCTCACCCCATAAGTGAATAAAGGGCCCTCAAACAAATGCAAAAATTAAAAGGTTTAATAAGAGAGACTTATTTTGTGATGAGCATAGAATGTTGGCAGTTTAGGGAAAAAAATGATACTTCTTAGATGATGATCTGATGCCTCTTAGCATAAATCAAATATGCATATAATTTCAATTTAGATTTAGTAAACTATGTGAAAACAAAGAAAATATACATTTACTTTAGTTGAACCAAATAGTTATAGTAAGATATTGATTTAGAAAGTTTCCACTTGAAGGACTCACAAAATGACATGCATGAAGGAAGAATTGAGATTCATCAAAACATATGCTAATATTTATCATTGATTCTCTTGTTGAGATTATCTAAGAAAACTTAGAAAGAAGGTGGGGCTGATCTCCTTATTTTACTCTAGAGGAAGAGAGACTAGTGAATAAGGCATAAAGAAAGGCACACAGCTCCTCAGAGATAGGAATTAAAAATCAAACCTCACAGTCATCTATCTATCATCCATCCTTTCAAAGGCTATATGATTCAGGGCAGAGCTTGATTTCATTACAATAGATTCAAAACCTTTCAGTATTTGTTCTTTTTGTCCCTCTCACAACCAGTTCTGCCCAAACAGCCAGCAGTATATTAGACATTGTATTAGAACCTCATGCACTTTGATCTAAAGTTGGGTGATCCAAGTTACAAAGCCAAACAAGTTTGGCAGCAGGACTGAGCAAATATATTTATTCATCTTCTGTGACTCTGCAATTCATCTCCGTGGAGCTCTCTGAGAAGCTATGGTTAGGACACATCACAGAACTTGTAGCTGGACAGTAGAGAGTAACAAGACTCATGCTTGCATGTGTCCTCAATGAGCACTGCATGAGGAAGATAACTAGTGTTCCAGGGAGGGTTGTGGAAGGGTTGTTGGAGCCCAAGAGAAGACTCCAGGGTCATACAGTGCAGAGGACACACTGTGTAGAATGGCAGAGACATTGGTGCAAATACCAGCATGAGCTGTGGCTGGGGAACCCCTGTACTTTCCAGTTAGAAAGAAAGTAAAGCTGCTTCTTATGCACTCACTCCATCCCATTTTTAAGGAGAAAACCAAGGTAATGTAAGAGGATAGAAGCCACAGAACTTTTGTGCAAAGAAGTTGACTACAAAATAGAGGGACTAGGTAAGTTCTTAAATAGGATTAAACTTTTAATCGCAGAAGAATAGAATCCATTTTTTAAATCCTCAATACATAACTGATCAAAGTTGAGAGAGTGACCGGATTAGTGATGGTCAAAGTAGAACAAGTTAATTTTGTACATTCAAATGTGGCATTAACTGAGAATTAAAAAAATAAAAATCTGGTCCCTGTGTTATCTCATATAATTCTCACACAAGTCTTGGAAGGTAAGAACCTGTTAAAAATCTCTGTTTTATAGAAAAGGATAAAAAAAAAAGGCTTAAACAAGTGAAGTAATTTGCATAGGTCACACAGATTGTGACATAGCTGGGAGAGAAAGGCTGATTTTTTTCTTCAAGGTTTATATTAAAAGTAGTTAAAACATATTTTAGATGAACTGGAATTTGGAAATCGGTGACATTCAGGTAGAAGACCTCAGAAAGTTGAACTCAGGCTACAAAAGATTGTGTTCTCACTTGCATTTGAAAGTTTGGTCTTCAGGCAATATTTTACACAAAACCTGAAAGAAGCTTCCATAATTGGGGCCAGTCTTGCAAGTAATAAAAGTGCAGAGGTTCAGGAGAAAGATTCCTTTTATTCAACGGGGAAATAGAAGACTATTGATCATTTATTTCATACTCTGCATTTCCTGAGACAGTCTTTTGGTATGAACTGCAAAGTTCACGAATCTTGATTTAATCTTTGCTCACCCACAAATAAAGCTGTGTATGTTGTATTTACTTTGAGTTCATGTATAAAAGGTTAACATGCCAACTTGTTCAATTAGGATGAAATAACGTATCTTGTACACTGAATGTGGAACCTGCCCAAGACTGCCCATTGTTTAGTGAAATTGAATACTATCTACTTATTTTGTTATTCTTATCATCTAGCTAGTCTACTTGGATTCCAGAACTTCGTTTTCTTTTTTACACATAGTCAAGTACAAAATGGATATTTGATAACTTAATGCAGGCTGACAAAAACAGCAAAAGAAATAATATGGAGTATAGTGATCAAATTCAGAAAATGTGCATGCTTACCAGCTCACTGAATTCATTATTGCCTAGGTCAAGTCTTTCCAACTGGGCCAGTTTGTGCATTGACCTATAACAGATGAAGAAAAATACTATTGTGAGGCAGTACATAACTTTTTTGCTTTAAAAGATCCCACCCAGCCCTGTCAGATTGATCTGGTTGAATAGTTGCATAGAAACGGGGATATATAGTACAGTATATGCACACAGTCACCTGAGAAATTAAGGAACTTAGCATATTCCCAATGTTAATCTATGGCTAGAATACAAGACCAATTGAATAACAATAACCAGGGGTATTTGTTAATTTTTTTAAGTAGAGCAGGATCACAACTATATATTTTAAAGAATGATCACAGGCAGGGAACCAAAAGAACTCAATTCTTATCATATATTTAAATTTTAAAATCTAACCATATAGTCATGATTTTATTATTTCTCTTATCATTTTTCATTTTCCTTAAAAAACTTTTGTCTTATTGCCTTCTAATTATATTGGTTTGAATGTGACTATATCTTATGATAATGCCAGAGTTAGGGAGTATCTTATCACCTTATAAACAGTCAGTGTTTCTCTAGGTACTCTCAAATATAACATGCAGCATAAGAAAAGCTAGGCTTCATTTACTCTATAATGAAGCTGCCCTTCATTTACTCTATAGAAATTCTGACAGAATCTTTCACTTAAATCCTAAAAGTTTTACTTCTTTATCTTTAAAATGGCTCTGGCATATTTATTTTATAAAGCTTTTACAAGAGTCAAACAAAAACCTGATTGTGATCAAGACATCATTTGCATTTAGATATGCAAAAATATATTTTTCCCTGCAATTACTTCCTCAACTCAGCAATTAATTTTGAAAGATGTGCCAATGGCCTTCAGTGGCCTCTGGCAAATATATATATATACATTTAAATATATATATTTAAATGTATATATATTTTATGAATATAAAATAAAATCACTACCCTAAAGGATTTTATATTCCTTTAGGTGTGGTTATTGGTGTGGTGGGGATAGAAAAGTTATAGTGAATAAAATAAATTAGGTAAAATGAAATTGTTTTTAAGAAATATAGTACTTTATGAGTACTATTGAGAGAATTTGAGTAAAAGGAAATAGAGAGGAAGAATTTTACAGGGAGAGCACAATTTTTAATAGGAAGATGAATGAGGATTTACTAAGGGGATATAACTTGAGTCATGGCTTAAAGTAGGTTAAAGAATAAGTGAACAAGTAGATAAAATAGGGATATGTTGCTTGTCTAAAGATATCTAGGAATTCGGTGTAAAAGAAGCAAAATAAACAGAGGGAAGAATAACAAGGAAAGGATAATGGGAACTCAAGTTTGATAACAAAGTGCAAAAACTCTAGTTTTGATTTTTACCACTTAGTGCTTTTGAATATTATGATCAAACATATGGCAAAAGCCACTGGAAGGAACTCCATGATTGCAGTCTGTAAATAGATCAAGAAAAACAAAGTTGTCAGTCAGCATTGGAATCCAAAGAGGCTAGTATAGGGCTGAAGAAATAGTAAAGCATTTAAGGGATTTTCCTTGTATGCAGCCAAACCTGGTTCAGCCTTCTGCAGTGTGTATACTTCTGAGCACTCCTAGGAATGACCATTTGAATACAGAGCCAGGAACACCTCTAAGTACCCTCTTCCCTGCCTTCACAAAATGGTAAAGGAAAATAAGTAAAAAAATAAACTCCCCAAAGTTTAGTATAATAAGCCTAATAAGAGGTTCAGTGGAATAGAACTATGTAGAAGCAGTGGGGGAAGTGGTTTATTTTTTGTTTTTATTTTTGTTTTGGTGACATGCAGAATGCTCAGGAATTATTCCTGGCTAGGTTCAGGGGAACATAAATGGTGCCAGATATCGGATACAATCAGATTGGCTACACTCAAGTCAAGTGCCTTACTCACTAGACAATCTCTCTGACTTAAAGTCATCATTTTTTTTATTGATGAAATGAATCACTATGGGAAAAAAGAAAAAATTAGAATTCAATATAGCTAAAGCTGGCAACTAGAAGGATGAAATTATAGTTGACTGAAGACTGGGCAAAAGATGTTTTGGGGGGCTAGAGGATGGAATTTAGAAATGTGAAAATAAAATAATCTCTTGTAAAGCCAACCAGAGAGCTTGTAGTTGTATATATGACTGGAGTTCACAGAAATCCAAGCAAGAGAGAAAATTGGAGCAATATCAGCTCAAAATGACATCAAACATGATGCTATGAGAATACTCTGAGAATACATATAGATGAGAATAGGTCTAAGAGGTTTTTTTGTTGTTGTTGTTGTTGTTGAGCTAACAAAGAAATCTGAGAAAAGTGAATAGGGTCAAAAAAGAAAAATCTGAAAGAGGGTGAAGTCTAGGAAATCAAGTGAAGAAATCCTTTCAAGGAGGAGGAAATGACAAAAGATTGATTAGCAAAACAAAGGACAAAAGAATTGATCCCCTTGAGATTAGCAAGAATTTGGGGAAGATCAGTACCCTAAAATGTAATGCCTTGTCATTGTCTCTCAAACAACATCCCTGCATTCACACATTTGCCAAGGTTATTGGTTCAATTCTATAAATATATAAGTTTCTTGTTATATATAAATTGTAGTGATATCAAGATAAAATAAATTGTTGTTATTTCAAGTCATTTGCAATCTTGAAACAAATGACTATGATAATTTCTACCTGGTAGAGAATATGTGATAAAAAGTATATGTGCATATGTCTAAAGAACACAGAGAAGTACTTCTTCAGTTATAATTGTTGGGAGAAAAAAATACATGGATTTATGGAGATTTTACTGTGTAATAATTGAATTAGAGAACACCTTCTACAAAATCATTGAACATGATAATTTCAGAGACAGTGTAAAGGGGTGGATCAAAAGATTGTGACTCACTCAAGGAACCACTGTATATTAAGATTAGTCAACAGACGTATAAAATAGTGACAAGAAAAACAAATAGTGTGCAGGCAATAGTTATTCATTTCAAGGTCATCCATGTCATTGTCATATCAAAGTCATCTATATCATGTCAAGTTATTTGAGAGGAGGAAAATGAAAGCCTTGATAATTTAGAGAGAAAAGCTATATAGTTTATATCTTAAAAAGCATATTTTTGAAGATTGAAATGAAGTGGGAAATAAGAAGAGGAAGCAACCCAGGTTATATTGAAATCCATTTAAGATTAAACCGAGGTCAGAAATTAGACAATGTTAGTCTGACTAACTTAAGAACTCTGAGAAGACATAATTAATGAAGATATAAATGATGATGGTAGAGGAAAGAGACAGGAAGAAATTAAAGGAAAATTTTTGACAGAGTAACAGCATGGAAGTATTGAAATTAAAATAAATAAAACTAAAGAAGTGTTAGATTTGGTATAGTGAATTTTGTTACAAACCCTGCAGTGATGTTAAGGTGACTGTGGGAAACAAAAATTAGGGGAAAATTGTATTTGACAGAGATCTTCTGAGTGCTCTTGACCAGAAGTAAATATTTTAGAAATATGTAGGTGATAAGGCTTAAGAAATTTTTACTCCTTGTATACTCCACATACCATTTGCTCTTTTTGTTCTCTTTTCTGATTTACCAAGAGATTACCACTTGACTTATTTGTTAGTTTATTCCACATTTCCATACCCCCTCTTCTCTCCTTAGATATTGGGTTACATTTTGAGTTGTTACAAAGGGCCTAGGCAACACCACCAGAGTGAAAAGACAGATTTGAACCATTGGCCAGCATAGTGAAAACATTTGCCCCACCTCTTGTTAGATATAAGCTGCTGAATGGATGCTTCTAGAAAAAAGGGAAATGTGTTTGGGCTAGATAAGGGGAGAAGATAAATTCTTCTCTGAGTGCAATTGTTGCAGATTTGTCAAAGTTTTTAAATTTTGTTTCCAGATCACATGTCCAACAAGCAATCAAGGAATACAGCTGTGGGAACCACAGTGAAGGATTAAGTGTGGTGAATGTTAAAGTGATCCCAGTAGCAGCCCCATCATCTTCATCTCATTTACTACCATCTTCATCTCATTCCTGAGGAAATCAAATATTCTAGTAAGAATCACCTTGAGCTAAAAGATCAGAGGCGCTTCCACTATTGTCCATATTTTTTTTTTTTTTTTTTTTGGTTTTTGGGCCACACCCGGTGACGCTCAGGGTTACTCCTGGCTATTCGCTCAGAAGTCGCTCCTGGCAGGCACAGGGGACCATATGGGGAACCGGGGGATCGAACCGCGGTCCGTCCTAGGTTAGCGCAGGCAAGGCGGGCACCTTACCTCCAGCGCCACCGCCTGGTCCCCTATTGTCCATATTTTATGATCTATGTAGTTACTCATTGATTGCCAAAGATGGCTTTATATGGTAAACTATACCTAAGCTTAATGGTTAATACTAAGACCAAATTAATTTCATCCAATAAATGGCATTCCCTCCTCCATTTCAAAAGAAAATTAGAGGATTTTATTTGTTCTGAGTCATAAGTGACCTTTTACTAGTCCCTTAAATCAGTGGTCCTCAAAGTATGGTCTGCGGGCCACATACTGTATTTGTTCACATTTTGTTTCTTCACTTCAAAATAAGATATATGCAGTGTGCATAGGAATTTGTTCATAGTTTTCGTTTTTACTATAGTCTGGCCTCCAACGATCAGAGGGACAGTGAACTGGCCCCCTGTTTAAAAAGTTTGAGGACCCCTGCAATGGTAGAATTTAAGGTCCTTTAATATTCTGGTCATCTTAATTTTGAATTTTTCTTTTGCAAAGAAGTAGGTCTAAATCTGGCATATTTGCTTTTATAAATAAAGTTTTATGGGAACACAGTGAAGGCCACTATCATACAAATTTCCTATGGATAATTTACATGGAGATGATAGGATTGAGAAATCAGAGATCAAATGAAATAGAAACATTGCCTATCTCTGAGTGTTATGTGTTACTCAGAACTGACACTATTTTCTAGATGTGAAATTAGACAAAATATGAAGAAACTATTTTATTCATTTCTCTTAGTGTAGTTTAGGTTTTCTTTTGTATGGTCAAGGTAGATATTATGCTGTCTTTTCTTTTCTTAGTTATAGAATATTGTTTTTGAAAACTTTGTTTCCTAAATTTATACTTAAGAACTATATTTTAATTTTGCAACACAACTCTTTACCATGAGTTTTCCATTCTTTAGAATGGTTATTTTTCTCCTTGCTTGTTCTGAAACAACAAACTATGTTTTCCTATGAAATTTTTTTGAAATTTTTGAAAGTTTATTTAACTTATGATATTTAAATATATTTCTACTATTGTTATTTTATATTACTTTTAATGACTCTAGTTTCCACCAATGTTTATCACCAAATTTATATAAAAATTACTTCCATTTTTAAACTGTCTTTATCATCTGATTTCTTATATTTTGTATTAAAATTATTATATCCTTATTTCTAGTTTCTGAAATGTCATTCCACATTATTGCTTACATTTACACCTTTTAAATAAGTTGTTTTTAATCCACAGATTTCAGACAGTTCATAGCACTGCTGATTAGTTATTACTCATTCATACACGACTTGCTAAAAATTATAATCATTCTGTCAAACTGTCCAAACTTTGTTTCTTTTAGGTGAGTTTGCATAAAAGGATTTTAATTTAATCAGGGTTTTAATAAGCAAGAATGGCAAAAATAACAAAACTTATGGCTGCCACATTCTTTGTGAACACTTATTCATTTAGTTTGGACCAAAAAAACAGCTCTATTAGGACAGTGGTTTTTGAGATGGAGGTTGTTTTGTCCTTGTGTCAACTGATAGATAGATGAACCTAGTTAATTGTTGGGCATAGAGGCCTATTGTACACTTATTACATCCCACATTGTCTCAGAAAATATTTTTTCTAGGTGGGAATGACCTTTACATGAATAATAATTTCAAAGGGGGTGTTAGGATAAATGTATGTATGTACAGATTTCCAGGGATGCTCAGACAAGAATCTACCGACTCAATAATTAGGAGAAAATGCTTAAAGAATAGTGACAATTTAGGTGAATTTTGGAGAACCTTGCAAATGAAGAACAATAATTACATTGGTGAAAACACAAAGGAAGTAGATAAGGAAAATAAATTTCTATGATTGCTGCTTAAGTCCACTGTTATCAGGGGCACCTCTGAAGGATATAAAAGATTTTATTTTCAAGTAAAGAAACTTTAAATATTTCCATGTTTGCAGGGACCTCAACTTCATTCCTCAGGACTGCATATGGGAAATTTCAGGATATGTCTCTAAGCATTGCTAAATGTCACCCTCTTGGAGATAAAGGGGCAATTATATTTAAAATGAGCACTTCCTTACTTCTGTTCTTAGACGATGCCATTCAACATTTTTTGTCATGCTTTTCAAATAAACTATAAATTGTGAACATTGTCTAATTTTGTTCATACTAAACTAGTTATGATCACTTCAATTTTAGATCTACTATGCTTGAAGACTGCTTAAGTCTTTGACACCACTCTTGGAATGACTTGTAGAAGAGTGAACAACATATTTTTTTCCCGAGACCAGCTAGTTTATTTATTAAATTAAAAAATTATTTATGAGAAATAAATTAACTGCACCACTGTCAGATACACAATTACATAGCTGTTCATGATTGAGTTTCAATCAATGTCCAACATCAATCTCTTCACCAGTGCATAGTTCCCACCACCAATGACCCCAGTTTTTCTTCTGTTCCCCCCCCTCAAGCTTTCACCCCAGCCTGTCTCTGTGGCAGACATGTTCTCATCTTTCTCTTTCTCTCTCTTCCTTTTAGACATTGATATTGTGGTTTGCAATAGTGTGACTGAAAGGCTAACATGCATATCACTTTGTCTCCTTTCAGTATTCAGTTCTTGTTCTGAGTGATGATTGTCATAGTAGTCCCTTCTTTCCTCTAATTACACTCTCTCACAATTTGTGGCAAGCTTACTGTCATAGACTTGTCCCTCATATCTATTGTCTCTGGATATTAATACCATACTATCTTTTTTATATTCCATAAATGAGTGAAATCATTCTATGTCTATCCCTCTCTCAGACTAATTTTACTTAGCATAATACTCACTAAATCCATCCACATATAAACAAATTTCATGACTTCATTTTTTCTAACAGCTGCATAGTATTTCACTGTATAGTTGTGAAGGTGAGCCTTGGTCTCTATGTCTCCCTTCTTTCTCCATTAAGTGGGTTCCTTCATTCTGCCAATCAAAGCAGACTGCCTGAGCAGTACACACATTTGACCAAGGCTCCTTTATCCTTTAAGCTTCTTCAGGTTGTGGGTCTGTCACTCTGGTAAATTGAGTGTGGGAATCCAGCTTTTGTGTTTTCTCCTAGCCCATGGACAGTCTTACACATATGATCACTACCAAGAATGAGGGATCAAATAATAGGACTGGGCCTCAAGTTTAGTGGAGATTTTTCTATCATTAAAACTGACAATTTAATCTTGGTCTTTGGAACAAATATCTTGCTGATTAATTAAATTCATCAGCATACTCACCTAGATATTGAAAGGTCCTCCTTCTAACAAAATATTTGCATGAAAAGTACTTAATAAGGTATATATTACCTATTTTCTTTTCTTTCAAACACTTACCATGGGAAATACTTTATAAATTAAAATTAATATTTAATAATAACAATAAAACTTTTCATTTGTTTGCTTGCTTATTATTTTCTCCCTGTTAGACTGAAATTAATCAGAACACATAGTGTGTCAATCTTATTCACAGTATCAATTATATTTTAACCACTTTTTGCCTAATGAAAAGATTAATACAAGTGAGGTAAACAGGTAGGTAGGAGGCCCCTTGGCAATACATTTCAGGAAACCATAGAACCTAGAAATAATTGGAGGGTCAAGATAAAATATGCAAAGGAGCTATCCTGCCAGCAGCTTAGCTAACTAACTCCAGTCAAAAGCAAGAACCTCCTCTGGTGATAATTAACAAATGCCCTGATAAGACTGAATTAAGTATCAAAGTGCAATCATTTTTTTCCCTTGGCTGTGCCCTAACAATGACTGTGACTCTTTTTTTTTTTTTTTGTTTTTGTTTTTTTGGGTCACACCCAGCAGTGCTCAGGGGTTACTCGTGGCTCCATGCTCAGAAATTGCTCCTGGCAGGCATGGGGGACCATATGGGGCACCGGGATTAGAACCGATGACCTTTTTGCATGAAAGGCAAATGCCTTACCCCCATGCTATCTCCCGGGCCCCATGACTGTGACTCTTAACTTGCATAGAGAACCCAAGTTGAGACAGCATCAAACAGAGCCAATATGGCAAGCCTCCCAAAGAAAGTAGGGAGAAGACCATTTCAAAGGCACCCATCCCGCTCTTCTCTTCCATTTCTTGCTCTAGAAACCTTCTATTCTCCCTTGAATGTGTTTCATTCATCCCTTAGTAAAATGTCTTTTGTGTTACTGTTTATCATCTGAAATTCTGTGTGTGTGTGTGTGTGTGTGTGTGTGTGTGTGTGTGTGTGTGTGTAAAATAAAAGACAAGCACATGGACCCCTAGTAGAGATTGGGTTTTAATAATCCTTTTTTTTCCCTGTGAGAAGAACTCAACCTTATCTTGATGCTCCTGGAAATCCAAACAGTGCAGTTGATGTGGGTTTTGAGAGGAGGTTGGCCACTGTCTTAGTGAAGACATTTAGTGCTCGCACCATGAAGGAGCTCCAGCAAACTTCTCCAGTCTTGATCTCACTAGTAGAGCTTGCAGGGCGGTCTATCACTGACAGTTATTGAGGTGCTGTCAGGAAGCTAACTCAACACAAGATTTAGGTATCAAGGATCTGGTGAACTCCAGCCTAATTTGCATTTATCATGTGTGTTTTCTACCATACTTGAATATACTTGAATATGTTGATTACAGTATTCATTAAAACACTTCTTGCTAGATATTTCCTTAGTAACTGTTAGCTAATTGAAAAGGTCTCCTTAGAAACTATTAAAGATGCCTAAGAAAAATGGAACTTTTTGCCTTGATAAATATTCTATTTTTTTTTTGGTTTTTGTTGTTTTTTTGTTTGTTTGTTTGTTTTTGGGCCACACCCGGTGACGCTCAGGGGTTACTCCTGGCTATTCGCTCAGAAGTCGCTCCTGGCAGGCACAGGAGACCATATGGGGAACCGGGGGATTGAACCGTGGTCCGTCCTAGGTTAGCGCAGGCACCTTATCTCCAGCGCCACCGCCGGCCCCCTTTTTTTTGGTTTTTGGGCCACACCCGGTGGTGCTCAGGGGTTACTCCTGGCTGTCTGCTCAGAAATAGCTCCTGGCAGGCACAGGGGACCATATGGGACACTGGGATTCGAACCAACCACCTTTGGTCCTGGAACAGCTGCTTGCAAGGTAAACACCACTGTGCTATCCATAAATATTCTTAAATGCAGATTACCTATGTCTGAATCCCCATCAAATGTACTGTTTAATGCTGACAAATTAAAAACTGTTTGCAACTTAGTTTTCTCATCTGCAATATGGCAATAAAAATATTTGCTATGTCATGGGATTATTTGTTATGGTTGAAATATCTTATAAAGGAAAAGCACACAAATAGTATTTTAAAGGTAAGTACTCTAACAAAGTTAGCTATTAAAATGAGGAAAGATGTTTCAGTGGTGGAAATAACTAAGAGACACATCAGAGTTCCCTAAAGCTTTTATGAATGTTTCTTCTCCAGTGTATTTGAATTCTAGGATGTTTATAAAGGCAAGTGCCCTCCTTTTTTTTATTTGGCCTCTACAATGAATTAATGGTTACCTCTTAAGAACTTACAGTCATTGCATGATTTTAAAAATCAAATGTTATAACATTTTGGCAATGCTTACTAAAGAAAGAGAGCTAAATAGATTTATTATTGGCAGGACTTTTCAGATAAAACACACAAATATTCATTGTGAGCCTTGAGCAGATGGAAAGGTTTAAACTATTTCCTGTTTATGTAACCAAAACCCCCTTTTTTTCTCATTCCTTCTACATGTTTTTATAGAGAAGGAGCAGACACACAGAAACTTGGTTTCGCTGATGAAGAAATGGTGTTCCTGCCTGCCCCATGTCCCCGAAGTCCAAGAAATCAGGGGCATACTTTGTTCATAAAAACACAGAAATGAAAGTGTCTGTACTTAACTAGGTTGCCTTTGACTCTTGAAACACTGATCTATTAGGCTTCACACCTTGGTTTCCAATACTTATTCAGACTTCACTTGCATTTATAAACGTTTTGGACACATTCTCCTGCCTGAATCACAAAATTATCACCCTACTTCTGTAAAGGGCAATGCTCACAGCTCATTAGAGGAGAAATGGTGAATTGCTTAAAAGTCACATAGGGTTGACAGAATATATCTTTTTTTCCTGGTCATCAAATTTGGCCGAATATGTTCAGTGAGTCTATTATTTAAATATGAATGCTTTTTATGAAAAACATGTGTTTAAAAATTCTTTATAGTCTATGCTAGGGGTTAGCATAATTTTTTCCTGGGAGGTCCAGAGATGAAGATTTCAGACAAATCTTTTTCAGGGACGTAATTCTGCTATTGTGATTCACAAGATGTCAAAACAGACATGTTATCAAATGATCATGAGTGTGTTCCTATAAAGTTTTAATCACAAAAATAAGATTGACATATTTGGACCAAGAGTGAAATTGTTCCAGCCTTTAGTATATATCAGTCTTTACTTTCTTATATTTAGATGAGCATTAATCTTAGGAAGATGATCTAAACTCAACTGATAAGAAAGAATAAATATATTTGCAAAGCCTCCATTATAGTTATGATAGAAAAAATAAAGGCAAGAACATTAGTGACTCCATTTCTATATTTTTGGAAGTTCTTAGGGTACATGTTCCTGGACTTCAGAGACATTCATTTTTAATACTGTTATTTTGTTTCACTCATAAAAATTATATCCTTACTAGCAAGCTGTTACTTAATAATAGCTTTCAATTGCAAATCTTAAAGAAGATTCCCATTGGAGCACAGAGGGAAATTTTTTTGCTGCATTTTTTCATTTTGATAAAATGACAGTCTATGGTTTTCTCTTTCTTAGATCAGAATTTTTACATATCTACAACTTTGAAACCACATATAAAGTTCCACTTGAGTAACCTGGGTTTGCTGATGCTGTGGGACTACGAATTTTTGGCAGAAGTTTAGTCATTCCAGCTTTTAACTTGTCTTTCAAATATGCTCAAACACTCTAATTAATGACTATTTATGGCTCCAGGATAGGAAAATGCCTTAATTGTTGTTATCTGATGTATCACTTTTACTGAAATTTAGGGAAAGAGTATACCATCTTTCCATTTGGTTTAATCTGTCCCTGTGCTTAATGCACATCTGCATTTTATAATTTCTATCTGCCAACTTGATCACATCATCATGTTCTTTCCTTGCTCAGAACCTCTTTAAGTGAAACATATTGTAAGTTTTTTTTTTTTTTTTGGTTTTTGGGCCACACCCGGTGATGCTCAGGGGTTACTCCTGGCTATTCGCTCAGAAGTCACTCCTAGCAGGCATGGGGGACCATATGGGGAACCAGGGGATCGAACCGCGGTTCATCCTAGGTTAGCACAGGCAAGGCAGGCACCTTATCTCCAGTGCCACCGCCCAGCCCCCTATAAGTTTAAAAGAGTTACAGCACCAATATTGAAGGAGAAAATACCCAGAAATTGACATTTTTAACCAAGAGTATCTATAAACATACCTCATTATGAAAAAACATAAACATCTTTACAAATCAGGAAAAGTAAAAAATAGTGTCTACTTGCAAATATACACGTGTGTAACACATCATTTTGTATGATAAAATGCTTTATTAAAGCTCTTCCTTGATTATCACCATCTCTAAAAATCAATGCCACAGTTATATTATTTTTGCACTTTTCTATAATTTAAATTAAACTTCCTTCTAAGTATATCACCACCACCCCCCAAACCTACAGAGGCTTCTTAACTTCTTTCAGAAAGATACATCTTTAAAACAAGCATGCATTATTTTGTCAATGAACATAGGGAAAACCATTTCTAAGTTAGTCTTAATAAATTAAGGCAATGTTGGCTTTCACTTTTTATGCATTTCATGCATAAAACTTTATACTCTAACATCTGTATGAATTATATTGTCATAACTAAAAGTTTAGGTTTTTTTTTTTAAACATAGTTAGTACTACTCAGGAGTTGTTCCTGGCTCTGCACTCAAGAATTACTCCTTGCATTTCTTGGAGGGACCGACCATATAGGATGCCCAGCATCAAACCTAGGTTGGTTGCATGCAAGGTAAGTGCTATAATATCACTAATGCCTGATTTTTTTCACATCTATGTAAAAGTATTGACATAGTCTTCTGACGTTTACATCGCTGGTGTACTTTTCATGGTTAGTATCAGTACATAAAAAAATACAAATTTATTGATAATTGAAAAGATGTATGTTTACAGGCATGTATGTTCCTTTAAATTACCAACTGAACAACAAATTTCACTTAGGATAACTTTCAGTTAGCCTTAGCAAGATCTAATTGCTTTTCCATGGGTGTAATATGGTTAAAAGGTTATCATGTTAAACTATGATTATCATAATTATCACTTAACTTGGAAAGCAAAATGTAATGGAATTAATATCAGAATTAATGAACTGTATCATAAAATAATAATAGGTGAAATATCCACATGAGATCATTGGAAAAGGTGCCATATAGTGAAAAGTCACTTAACAAATCATTGAAGATGTGTAAATTTAACTGCATTATTTCGTGTTGGAAATCAGATTTATATACTTTTGATTTAAAATCATTACAAGGTGAAACAAATTCAAAGAATATAATAGAATTCTTATATTGTTGAGCCTAAATTTTTTTGAAGAAAGAGATGAAAATTTTGCCAACTCCTAACTGTCAAGGAGGATAAACAAAACAAAATGCTGATAATTTAAAATCTATTTCTGTATTTTATTGCTACCTTGATTTATAATTGTTTTTGATAATTCAGACTTTAAAAATTGCTACTTTAAAAATCACACTGCTGAAAGGGAGTATTCTGTTTATGACTGAAACCCAACTACAAACATGCTTGTAATCATGGTGCTTAAAGATTTATATATTTAAAAATAATAAAATAAAAAAAAAGACTAGCACACACACTCTTCTGTGAAAAGGTTGCACTGGTGAAGGGGGTTTACTTTTCATGACTGAAACCGAACTACAAACAAATTTATAACCATGGTGTAAAATAAAGATATATAAAAAATTAATTTAATTAAAAAATAAAAATTGAAAAAAATTCTAATCATGAAGATCATACCTAGAGATGGTTTCATGAATGTGTTCATATCTCTGAATCATCAAGCTGTACATCCAATATGTACCATTTTATGAATGGTACATTCATAGTTCTATTTTTTTTGTTTGTTTTAATTTTTTTTTGGCCATAGCCATAGATGCTCAGGAGTTACTGCTGGCTATGCGTTCAGAAATCACTCCTGTCTTGGGGGACCATATGGGACACCAGGGGATCAAACCACAGTCTGTCCTAGGTTACTGCAGGCAAGGCAACTGTACTACTACTTAGGCCACCACTCTGACCCACATAGTTCTTTTTTGAAAGATATATTTGTTGATGATGTGGCTCTGTGATGAGAATAGGAGGTCAGCCTCTTGAAGAACTAACTAGTGCATTCATATGACATTATGACATTGATGTAACAGACATCTTAGGTATTCAACTAAAATAGGTCTGGAACTCATAAATTCTTATTGGGAACTCATAAATTAGTGAGATGGATACAATCATTAATGATACTATGAAGTTTTCATTGTGTGTAATAGTAATTCAAGGGTTAGTAAAACTACCATAATTCCTGATTTGATGGAGCTTACATTCTACCAGAGTAATTAGAGATTAAATAATTATGTTACTAATACATGATTTTAGTAGCAGTCTAGAGCACTCTCCATTGCTCAGCAGAGCTAGGCCATAATATTTTATGAGAGATCCATGGCACAGAAAAGGTCAGATTGCTTTGAGAACTTATATTGAAGATCCTGACCTCGAGATGGCTTCAGATCAGATAATCCTGAAATTAGGACTCAGAGAAACATAGCTTCAGCAGATAGAAAACACAGAAAGGGAAATTCCCCCTTCCCCCTAAATGACATAAGCATTAGTTTAGGTATTAAGGTATTGACTATGCCCTGGACAAAAAACATCATTTTCTCATTAAAACTCTTTGCTATGTGGAGGAAATTAGAGGTGCTTTTTAGTTCCTTAATGTTCAAGTCTAAAAAAGAGATGACAGTTCTTTCTTAATAGCAAGTCATTCATGTAAAAACCAGTTTTCCACTTTGTATTGAATCTTCATCTTCACATTGTAAGCAAAGTCTCATTCTTCAGGCATGGAAGGATCATGGCTAAAAGAAGAATAGAGAGCCCACTTTCTAATTAGTCGAGAAAGGACTGACAAACCCCTAAAGTGATGGTGGAAAGAGAGTCCCCTAAGCAGCACATTTCCTATTTGGACGGGTGCTACCATTATCATTCCTGCAGCCTAAAGTAGAAACTTGGGAGCAGTTGCAAACCACATTTTTTTTGCATCATCTTTCAACTGTAATACTTTGAGAGCACTTTTGGGGGTGATGGTTTTGTTTGGTATCTTGCTTGTGGTTATGCTTTCATCAGAACATCAAATTAGATACCTTACAGTTTTTGTCAGTGTCAATAACCTTTAATGAGGATGCTTTCAATAAAGTTAGTAGAAACTTCCTAACTTCAAGTTGTAGTTAAACTAAAATATCCTAATTGTCTAAATTACAGATCTTCTTGGACACTCTACTTGATGATAACACAGTAATAAAGAACAAGGTTTTGCAATCAAGTTTTGAGTGTGCTTTTCAGTAAGTCATATGCGATGTTTTCGCCTCCCCTTACCAGCATTGTGGCACTTAGAAAGTGATTTCCTTCTGCTTTCATTTCCTTATTTATACAATGGTCATAGTAACAAATTCTACTTCAAAGGATTGATGAGATGGTTACATACATTAACATAGATAAAGTCTTTAAAGTTCAGTAAATATTAATAATCATCTACAGAAGTCAGGGTTATGATGACTATTGTAAGTAAAATTCAATTATCAGTGTTCTTTGAAAAAAGAAGAACTAAATTACATGATTCCTTTTGGTCTAACTAACTCATACTGATATATAAAAATCTATTTGAATCAGCTTTATTCTATTTTCTACCTTGATATGCACAAATCAATGTATCCTACCCATAGGAATTTCTTAGTCCTTAGCATAATTAATCTTCTTGCTTTTAGCACATGACTTGGCCAGCTTAGACTATTCCATAGAACTAAGAACTCAAAAGAGAGTCTATCGCTTTGAAAATGTCATACTCTTCCACAATTCAATTCTTTTTGTTGTTGTTGTTGTTGTTGTTGTTGTTGTGGTGGTGGTGGTGGTGGTGGTGGTGGTGGTGGTTTTTGGGTCACATTCGGCAGCGCTCAGGTTACTCCTGCCTCTATGCTCAGATATTGCTCCTGGCAGGCTCAGGGAACCATATGGGATGCTGGGATTCGAACCACCATCCTTCTACATGCAAGGCAAATACCCTACCTCCATGCTATCTCTCCGGTCCCACAATTCAATTGTTAATACATTGCAAATTTTAAACAAAAACTGGGAGAGTTTTCCTAAATTTTAATTTTCACTTGATGACAGATATTTTTTCTGTCTTTTACTAATGTTGAATATATCCGTTACTTATCCTGTGTTTTATGATTGATACTAACTGAATATCTATTTTGCTTTTGTATTGTATGGTAAGTGACAGAACAAAGATGACAGTGTATAGAACTCTTCTCAACACATTACATATTGCATGTTTTTTTTAATCATCTGTATCTCCAAGTATTTATTTATAATCATTAAAATTAGGTACAACATAAATCTGTAAATCATCTTTATTTCCAAGTTTTATATGCAATTACAGATAATACATAAATTGGCTAATGCAGAGACTGCTCAAGAGAAAGTACTTTATTATTTTTCAAAAATTTTTCTAGTTTCATTATGCTCTTCCCTAAGGAAAAAAATGTACAATATATTCGGGTAACAAAGATATGTTTGATTCTAAGTATGAGAAATTTTGAAGCAAAATATTTTGGAATAATAAATGCCTTACTGTTAAGAAGCTACATAATTTTTACATTTACTCTTAAAAAGGAATACCAAAAGAACATTGTTCTATCATTATTATAGAGAATCTTCTTGAACTGCTTAACTGTATTTTATCGAAATTACTTTAAAAGGGAATTTATATTGCAAAGTTTTTCCAGCTTGTGTGAAATCCTTCTGTAAAACATCAATTTATAATGAATATTACGAATTCTAAACAGTTTTCCTCAAGGAGACTTATAACATGGAATTAACATACCTTAATAAATTGCAAATGTGTATGCAAAATTGGTGCATTGCCTGTGGCTCTTAGGATAGTATTTATGTAGTGGCAAATAATATTAAGGTGCTTATTATTCTAGTAGAAAATACTTTCTATGCTTTCCTTAAGGGGTTATTGTGCAACCAGAAAAAATAGAAACCTACCACTCAAAGCATTCTTTGATGAGATCTGAAACATGTCAGTTATATGAGATCTTTTTACTCGTATGGTCTTAAAACTCAGGAAATGCAAAAGGCAAACCCTGTTGGTTGTAAGAGATGGAAGGATAAGAATGAAGTAGTTGTGCTTCTGGAAAATGTCCAGACATCAGAAAAGTGTATATTTGTATATTCTAGAATTATGAAAGTAAGCATTAAAATAGAGTTAAATTAGATGGAGATTTTCGTCATTTTCTTCCCACGTAGATTCTTTCTTCTCCTACCATTGGTTCAGGAGAGAAGAAAAGACAAGTTACAGGAAGGCTTTTCCAAAGGAAAGTTGATGAAAGAGAATTGGACACCTTTGTGGGAGCTTCTAGGAGGAACAGACACTCATGAGTGAGAGACCTCACTCATAAGGAGAAAGTGAAGATCAAAGGTAGAATCTGGAATCCAAATCATGAACAAAATAAAGAGCTTTATAAAGCTAAGAGAGTAAGTTTTTCAAAGATTTTGGTAGTTATAGAGTGGGACAAAAAACAATAGTAACAAGTATCATTAACCAAGTTAGTGGATTCTCTTAAACACTAACAATAAGTTAAAGAAAGAAAAAACCATGTGGAACAATTTCCTTTTCAGGCTAAATCCCTGACAGCTGCAAACACAGACCCACCCTACAATGCTACTATGACAATGACCCAGCTTTCCCACATTTCCACTAGTCTTCGTGAACTTCTAGCAACGTAAAACTCCAAGTATGCTGATTTTGTGACTGACATCTCTAGGGACAGTTTGGAACTAGAGCTAGTTACTACTTCCCACCACCTCCCTCAACCTCTGTACTTCCAGAAATTCTGGCAGCCACATCCACAAACTACCTCTGTCACCACTGCTCCAGCTCGTAGATCCTCAAAGTGTTGGACCACTTGATGTTCCATCAATCCCCGATAGTTTTAATACTGACTTCCCAGTAGGAATACACCAAATCAGATATGAAATTATCACAGAAGCCACATAATCTCAACAACAACAAAAAAAAACCAACAACAAAATTGTTGCAAACCTTTAGACAATGACATAGCTATCTCAATGCATGATATGACAATTTTCACAAGTTTTCTTTTAATGAAAAATTTTTCAATAATTCTATTACTATTTAATTTTACCAAGAAATATTAGGTAAATTTTTTTGTATCTACTAAGAAGTAGGCTTGGAGGAGGTTGGGAAATTGGTGAAATGGGTGTAGGGAATGTTTCACTGGTAGTGGGAGTGGTGTTGGAATGCAACTCTGTAGGCCACTGTGTCTAAAATAAAGAAATTCAATTAGATATAAAGAAAATACCACATAAAGTTAATGTTATTTTATGCCTATCCTTGGTAATAGAGGAAAAACTGATGAGTGGAGACTGCGCACAGGAACACCAGTTGTTTTTAACATGACCAACCAAAGGTGACTACAATAAAGTCAGTCAAAATACCTTAAGAAATTTCTGGAAATAAGATTCAAAGGATTTTTTTTTATCAGAATGTGGTTTATTCTTAGCCTATTTAAGAAAAAATCAAGGAGAAATGTTGACAAAAATCAAGGTGCTAAATATTTAACTTCATAACTTTATAATTTAAGTTGAAAAGGATAAAAATCTCAGTTCTGTAATTGTCGGTGCTTTCTATTATTTTAACAAAAGCAAACGAGAGTTAAAATTGACATTCAGCGTTTGGGGCTTATTCCAACTATTCTCAGACAAGCCAGGGGACCTTTGTGCTGTGGTTTGAAGGTTGAATCTTCATTATTTGTTTTGGGATGAATTTAGAGGCTCTCTAACCTTGACCAAGAAGTGTTCCCCAGGCTCTTTGACTACAATGGACCTTAGGGTCCCTTGAGATGTGGGGTCATGCAAGGATACTGCTGAACTTTAGAAATGTGGATACTTGGTTTTTGTTCAGGGAGGCCTCTTTGTGGATCCTTGGAGAAAGTTGCTTTGGTTATTGTGATCTGAGATTCTCCCCTAGGTTAACTTGTGTCTTGTGTGAAATTAGTTTTGACCTTGGACCTGGGGATATTTGTCAGGTTCTCCTACTTCCTTGATTATTTCATTCTAAACTGTTCCTGAGACATCCAAAATGTTGCTGTATTTAAAGCAAACATGATCTTTTTATTTTATTAAACATGCAGTAGTCAAGGACAAGTGATCTTTCTAATGACAAATAGTCCACACAAGTGACTCCAATGCTTCCTTTATTTTCAGTTAAATAAAGACTTTCAAGAGTAAGGTAACTAGTGAGGTGCAGCTTGAAAAGTAGAGCCAACATATCTGTTAATAGCTTCTGTCTTCAATAATTTTAGGATTCAAATGGTCTCATAATACCACTTAAGTCTGTGTCAGTAACTGGATGAGCAGTCCTAAACTAAGCTTTTTTTATTTCTTTAAATATATTTGTAATTTCAGCCTCTGTGTGGCAACCAGTTTGACCCCATGGCTCCTCAGTGATTGTTCAAAGGCTAGATTCACTTTTACCTGTTTATATCTGTGCCACAACTGCCACTAGTCATGAGTTGCTTCTTCTCTCCATGGTAAGGCACTCTTGAAGAAATTATTTTAATCCGTACAATTATTTAATTAATTTTGTTTTTTTTTACAAAAAGCTCATTGTAATTCTAGAATAATCACAGCAACGGAAAGTTCAAGTTCATGAGTTTTAAAGTAAATAGTACTTTAAGATGTTTTCTTTGGACAATTTATTATAATATGTGGCATGTTTTCATTAATTTTGATACTACTATGCAGTTCCAATTCTTCCCCTGTAACCAAGTCCTCTGTCCCTGATGTTCTTCTGCTTCTTCAATTTCACTGAAGATATGTCCTGGAGGCTGAGGGGACAACAGGGCATCCTTCACCTCTATCTGTTTTTTATTTCCCCACATTCACGACCTATTTGGGAGTAAAATATTTCTCTCCTGCTGTTTCCTAATATTCTAACCAGAATCTCCAGAATATGAAACCGAGAAAAAGACACCAGAAGCAAAGAGCAGCAAGTGGCATGATTCCAAGGACACCAAGTGTTCAGAAAGGGGAACTCAGAGAAATGGAAAAGAGATTCTAGATTCTGGGGCTCAAGTGGGAACTGAGATCATAATGGATTGATTTTGAATTATCATAAGGGACTTTGGGTCTGGTTGATGGAAATATAGAAAGTTGTATGGTGGAAAGGACTGTACAAATATAAATGTACCATAATGTCTAAAAATATTGAATCTGACCCCTAGAATGGATCACATATATGCTTTATAAAATAAACTTCAGTGAAATATTGGACAAATCTCTGGAGTGGATTTTGTTCTTTATTTTCTTGGGGAAGATGATTGTGGGAAGGAGAGAATGTGACTCTTTAATAAATTTTATCTGATACTTAAAATCTACCTCACCATTCTTTTGTTTAATTCAAATCTCATTGCTACCTACAAATAAAATCTAACCAAGGCACATAATTTCTTTATGATTTATATCCTCTGTCTACCTCATGGTCACTGTTAGGTATTAGCATGCAAGTTCTATAGCTTGGAGACTATTTCTTCTCCTTCAATTTTCTTTTAAAATCAATCCTCGCTGTGCTCAGAGTTTAGTTTCCATTCTTTGTTCAGACATTACTCCTGAAGGAATCAAAAGACTATATACGAGCCAGGGATTGAACCCAGGTTGACTGAGGTAAGGCAAACAAGTGTCTTACCCATTGTGCTCTCTTACCTTGATGGTTCTTTAAGCTAATTTCTAAAAATTAGCTTTACTATATATTTACTATATAATTAATTTATTTAAACACTATGATTACAAAATTGTTCCTGGTTGAATTTCAGCTATAGAATGTACACCACTTGTCGCCAGTACACATTTTCTGCCACCAGTATCTCCAGTTTCCCTCCCACCCATCCTCCCTCACGTGACTCTGAGAAAGGCATTTTATTTCTTTCTCTTTTCTTTTTGACATTGTGGTTTTCACTATGGCTAATAAAGGGGTACCATGCATATCACTTTATCTGCTTTCAGCACCCAGTTCTTGTCTAGAGTGATCAATGATCAATTTCAACTATCATTGTCACGGTGATTCATTACCCTAACTGTACGCACCACCATTTGTTTCAAATTTCCTATCATAAATTGGTCCTCTTCCTCCCAGTCTTCATCTCTATTGTCTCTGGATATTTCTACCATACTACCTTTTATAAGCTCACTCATTCTTTTTTTTTTTTTTTTTTTTTTGGTTTTTGGGTCACACTCAGTGACGCTCAGGGGTTACTCCTGGCTATTCGCTCAGAAGTCGCTCCTGGCAGGCACGGGGGACCATATGGGGAACCGGGGGATCGAACCGCGGTCTGTCCTAGGTTAGCGCAGGCACCTTATCTCCAGCGCCACCGCCCGGCCCCCAAGCTCACTCATTCTTACACTCACTTTTAAGTCCTGATTATTTTTATTCAAAAGTATCTTCTGGCTTCTTTGTATGGTCTTCCCTTGACTTTCCAATACTATTGACTTTCCACACTTTCATATTTCTCTAAGACTTTGGAACATGATAAGTTGATCATTTTTATTCTTAGAATGTAAGCTGTTAACTAGCATTGATTCTGCTGCACTTGTAAACTCTTAGATTAGTCACGGTACTTGACACATAGTAGGTTCTCAACAAATTTAGGCCTGGGCTAAACAATAGGTTTGTTTTCTCTCCACAAATTGTCCAGGCATAAGAAGTGACTAGGAGTTTAAATTTTATGTTAACATTGTCTATATGTCATATAACTGAAATCACAGCAAATTGTGCATATTAGATGCATGGAGGTAGGAAAGGGGAAACTTGGTTTATGATACATCATTTTCTAATTCAATGAGACTTCAAGCTATGCTGAAGTTTCTACCTTGGCAGGTTTTCTAACCCCTCCTGTTCAGAATATTCTATTTTTACTGCAGTGACATCTGGATGATATACCTTTGCCTTGCAATGTTGTTTGCGTTGTATGCCAATAAATCAATGTACTCAATCAGCCTTTATACAAATTATATTTAACTGCTATCAGGGAGAAATAAGCCATATAAAATAAAATCAGCAATATCTAACAGAATCTTGTAAAAGGTTGGCTTTGATTAAAAATTAAAAGAAGTTTCCATTTTAGGTCCAAATTTATATCTCTGAGTTTTACTCCAAAAGAGCTGACTTGATTTTAAAACAAGTAGAAATGTTGATAAGTAAAAATTGATATGCACCAAAACACAGGGGGAGATAAAGGATGAATTTGGGGGAAGGGAAATCAAAGTTCTCTCCTAGTGCTCTGAGGGTCTGGGGACCACTCATGTTGATACCTGGTCGAAGGTGCCGGGGTTAGAATTAAAGCTTGACAAAGTGATGCTGCTGGGAACACCAGCATCAATAGGGCCACACTGGGTGGTGATCGGGTTTATATATATATGTGGTAGGGAATCCAACTAGGGTCACCTTGTATGGCCCTTCAAATCCTATGCTATCATTTTTGGGTCTGAAATTCCTAAGAAACTTTCAGAAGCCATCTGAGAAACACAGGAAAGGTATGCTCTATTTCCTGTGACATTTGTAACAGTTATTAAAAATGACTTCTCCTCAAGAACTAAAACAGGGTGTTAGAAAGCAGTTCATCATGCTGCTCACAGATTTTCTTGGGTTCCCAGGAGACAGGGTTATTTATGAGGGAAGAGAGGGGTTCTAAGTCTGTGTCTTGAAAAGCAGGTAGCTATTTATTATTGTATTAACTTATTCTTAATGGTGTTTATTATTCATTTATTTTGAGGGGCCATGCTCTGCTGTGCTCAGGAATTACTCCTGTGAGTGCTTGGAGAACCATATGGGATGCTGGGAATTGAATCCAGGTCAGTGATGGGCAAGGCAAGCATCCTGCTCACTGCACTACCTTGTTGGTTTCATAAGGGTATTAATTTTTGCATATTAAATTTTATCAAATTTTGTTTATATACATATCTTTCTAAGAGGCAGTTAAAACAAAAACTATTTCAAGTAACAAAAATATACAGAAAAGTACATTATATCTAAAAAGATGAAAACCATATCTTATTCCTTTGCATTTTATCTTGTTTAAAATTATGTTTATGTGTTATTATTTTAGTATAAACACCAGAGTGACTTAGTCAGCCTGAATGAATTTATAATCCTTGACATTTGTAGAGACGTTCTGATAGTTACTGTAAGCATTAACAATAAGCCTGGGTGACTCAAGTAGTATTTTTGTTTGTTTGTTTTTGGGTCACACCTGGTCATGCTTAGGGTTTACTCCTGGATGGCACTGAGAAATCACTCCTAGAAGGCTCAGAGAACCATAGAGGATGCTTGGGATTGAACTTGTGTTGGCCACATACCTTGCAAATGATCTACCCTCTGTGCTATTACTCTAAACCACAAGTGGTATTTTTCATATTTAACATTTTGCTTTTGTAATCTCTTCTGTTGATGCAGTCTAAAGCCATTTACAGCTTTCACAACAGTATCCAACTAACTTGGTAATTTCTTTTCTTTAGGAAAAGTTGCCTTTATCCTCCATATACAAGCTTTCAAATGTAATAGCTTATTAGAAGAGCAGAAACTCAACATGGCTTACTGTGCTAAGGTTACGCCAACAAAATAATTATCCACCATAACTCACTATGTTCTGCTACAGGCTTTAATCATAGCTGTCAGACTTTTAAGTTTCACAATGGAAATTCTGATTTCTTACAGGAACACGGTGGAGGCAGAACAGCAGTATTTCTTTAATCTTTGAAGTTACTTTCACAGAGAAAGTATTAAAGCATTTTAAAAATGGTACTTAAAGGACATGGGACATTCCCATGAATACATTATAAACTTACACTAAAACAGAACCATTTATTTTAGAGCAGAGATCTATTTTCATGTTCTTAGAACAGCAACATCTTATACTACATAGTTTCTAGAGATTTACCCAAAGTCAGGAGAAAATAAGAGATCTCAAATGAATGCCACACACACCTAAAACAGTTGTGTACAAACTCAATAGATTAATTGATTTATAAATTATTATAGATTAATTTCAAATAAAAATATAAACATTTATATAATTTAAAAAATCAACATTGACTTTCAGATGTGTAAGTGCTTCTTACAAATGCATTGCAGGAACTAATTTCACATTTTATATGCTTCACATAGTTAAATAATGTGAGTTTTACAAAAAAGGAAGTTAGTAATTTCTTAAAATAACAAAATTATTAGAAACAAAATAAAGCAACTACCAAAAATATCCTATAAGGTTAATAGATAACACTCATAATCCCTTTTTTTTTTTTTTTTGGTTTTTGGGTCACACCCAGCAGTGCTCAGGGGTTACTCCTGGCTCCATGCTCAGAAATTGCTCCTGGCAGGCACGGGGGACCATATAGGGACTCCGGGATTCGAACTGATGACCTTTTGCATGAAAGGCAAACGCCTTACCTTCATGCTACCTCCCGGGCCCCCATAATCCCTTTTGTTTCCTGAAAAAGTTGTTCAAGTTATATTAAATCAATTTATAGTTATAAGAACAGAAATTTTTTCTATAGTGCCTTGCTTCCAAAAGACTTTAAAATGAATCAGAAGAATGAACATGCCGTTGCATACCAAGATGAAGATAAACTCTCTCAAATCTCATCCTATTTCTAAGCAATGCACATAAAGTGTTAAAAGGAAGAGCACCAATCACTGTGATATTTATTTCCCAAAAACATTGTTACAGAGACTCATTTTACATGCAAATTGAAATGCGAGGTCATTGAACTGTACAACTGGAGCCAATGTGCTTAATTAACAAATGTGTTTTATAGCTACAAAATAACTGCTTCATATTAGATCACGTAGATGAGGGAATGCATAAAACCAATCGCTGGCCTTTAATATTTTGATTGGCTGTCAATTGGGAATAATCCCTCACTCTGTCAAAGAAATTCCCAATGGAATATCTTTATGGGGCACAAAGGGGAAACTAGGGCAAATATCATCAGTCTCTGCTGAATAGAACTCGAGAGATTCTCCTGTTTTCTGCATTTGGGTGGCTTTAAAAATGATGGCTTATTCTGCTCTATTAAAAATATTAATCCCCAAATGATATGTGATAGTAGCTTCAAACAATAAAGAGGGCAGGGGAATCATGTTTATGCTTGTCATAAAAAAGTAAAACTGCTAAATTTCAACAAAGACCAAACATTTTGCATAACACTAGGTAGTGAGAAGGCAGCCCCCATGAGCAGGCAGCACACCCAAAAAATGTTTGGTTCCATAATACAGTTTGGGAGAAACTACCTCTACAAAGTCTATTCGTGTTGATGCTCCTGACGCTGCCATTTCTGGTGCCCGAAAAGTTGTGGCCTCCACATCCTCTGCAGTAGGTGTCACTGTATAGTCTCAGGCGATTGGGCAAGGGGCACACTCTGGATCTTCAAATGCTAAGATGAGAAAAATCAATTTCAATGCCCAAACGATGGAACTCCTAATGCAGATGGTGTCTAAAATAATTACTACGTACTCGACAGTCCAGGGGAGGTGGACTATTGTTTTGAATGTGATTCCATAGAATTAGGTGTCCACAAGTTTTTAAAACAGCTACTGATTGCTTTTGAATTTTGCTTTGGAAGCTTTACCTAGTGGTACTCAGGGACAATTTCCAGCTCAGAGCGAGGGGGAAGTTTACCTTCTTTCTGTGTTTGGAGGACCATGTGGTGCCAGGGATGGAACCTGACCAAATCTCCTCTGTATGAGAAGCGTGTAACTCAGCCCATTGAACTATCTCTCCAGCCCCGATAACTTTTAAATTAGTGCCAGTATCAAGCTAATTCTTAAAGCATGGTTCTTAGATAGTTCCATACTTTCAGTAAGCAAATCCTTAAGACACATGTGCAAACTTCTTAACACAGTTTTGTGTGTTAAAAAAGTTGTTACTTGCGCTGATTAATCTGCTTGTCTTTAATAAATTGTGTGTGTGTGTGTGTGTGTTAGTTGTTCTGAATAATCTGCTCTGGAGACTATATTTATAATACATAGTTTCATGTGAATTTTGAGCTGGATCCTAAAGAAGAAGTAAACTTTGGCAATGCAAAAAAAAAATTAGGTGCTCAACAAAGACTTGGCTAAGAGAATGAAAAAAAAAAAAGATTAGCTTCTATAGAGACTAAAAGAAGTTAATTGAAGTTGAAATGGAGCAGATGACTTAAAACATGTTTATTTCCTGAGAGGAGAAAGCAAAACACATACTAAGATCACCATGTGATAATCCAGTTCCATAAAAATGGACTTATGTGGACTATCACTTCTAAGTCATTTCTGTTTGTTTCAAAGAACTCTCTATAATAACCAGCATGACTGATGTATGTTATTTAAGGGTGAATTGGATGCAGGTCCAGTGACATTTTATTCTGATTTCAATGTTCCCTTTGCACTTTGAAAATGATAAAATTTGGGTTGTAAATTTAACTCTTCTGTAACATTCTCTACTCAAATAAACCATATGTAGGATAACTCATCCTAATCTGTAAAAGAGCTTTTATAGGAGAAAATTCACCAGATAATAAAACTAGTAAGATATATATCAACTGGGACAACTATAGAAGAGTTTATTGTATGATTTTTAAAGGAATTGTCATTGAGATCATACTTTGGGTTGTAAAATGTAACCATTACTTCCATTTATTTTCTATTAACGATTTAAGCAGCAACATTTTTTGTCAGGCATACTCATGTTTTAATTGAAAATATATGTCATTTGTCTCTTGAAGCATGTTTTCAAAAGATCACTGACTTGCATGCAAAAATGCTAGATGCATACATTAGGACAGAATCATTCACTAAAATATTTACCACTCCTTCAAACATGACAGTAGCTCATAGTATTATACCAGGGCTATTTCTGTTAAGTAACCTTTATATTTAAAAATCTGTATTTTGTGATACTAATTTATCCAGCTTATGAACCAAATCCATTATATTTGATATACTGTAAAGTGGCAAATGATCACCAACTATAATGACAGTTTCTTATTGAACATAATTTCTTTCAGCGGGAGCCATCCTGAATCAATTAATCATGGCATTAGTCTTAAATTATTTTACCTTCCATTTTTTCCAAAAAAGTCATCAATCACACGTTTCAATGAATGACATTTAGTTTTACTTACAATTTTGAATATTTTATTCAAATAAAATAAATAAGGCAATTTTGCTAATACAATAATAAATTTATATACATTTATATTGTGAAACAACGTGGTTTCTCAGATAAACACAATTATGGCTGAACATATGTTTAAATAATAAGTTATTACTTAAAATATATTAGAAATTTCCCTTTGTTTTATCTAAGGAGACTTTCACACTTTCAATTAAAAATAAAAATGCCGTTTTATATTACAATATTTTGGCACAGCTGAACTCAGATAGTATTAATTTAAAAGCATATTTCACAGTAAAAGGCAAGAAGAGTCCTGAAATCCACATAATCATTATTTATAGTAGAAGAAATGAGAAAATGCTCTAAAGGTTCAACAATTTAGGGCTTATAATATGTTAATAAGGAATGCAAACAAACTGGAAAAAGTGATCTTTGCATGGTTAGTTGACAGGCAATACGCATAATTTATGAAAATATTTTTCTCAGACTTTTTAGAATTTTAGTCATGTATTCATGGGTATAACATTAGTCATTTAAAAGCTATGTATTTATGATTGGTATAGGAATTTCATACCATTATTTTAAGTCTCAATGTATGCTTATTGAGTCAACATTTTTATTCTATATATATAAAAAATAACAGCCTGTGTGAAATATAACAAGGAAGATCATATTTATCTACAGTATTATATTTTATTAGATAAATGTGGGTAATCTATGCACCTCAAACTCATCTATACTGAATATAAGAATTCATATAGTTGAATATAATTATGCATTTTATGTATTTTTTCTTGAATAGTTAGTGACCAGACCTAAAACCATCAAATCTTGGTCTTTTTGACTCTAATTTCTCTGCTTTATCATTTGACCTTGTCATAGGGCTTATAGATTATTCCCGAGGAGAAATGTCTAAGAGAATATTAATATCGTAGTTAGTATTCCCATCCTCCTATTGAACTATTGAACCAGTCAAATCAACACTGTCTGAAAGCTTAAAGTATTACAGTTTGGCTTTGAAAGAAGGGCACACGTATGAATTACTTTCTTTAAACATCAAAGTAATCAGTCGATAAATTTTTATAAGTGCAAGCAACATTTCATTCTTTATATACATTGTATAAGTTTTCTCAAAGCATGTCACTTGCAGGATGGCATTATTAAGCTCAATGAGTCAAGAATTTGCTTTCAATGCAAAATTAAAATTTTAGCAAATCAGGAAGAAAGTTTCAATCACATATATATTTTGTACAGAAAAGTGTAAACTTAAATGAATATTGCATTCAAGTTAAATTAACTTCTGAAATTTCCTTGCCCCTACAATAGACCTTTTCATATTTCAAAATATTTTATTTGCCTTGCTTAGTTTATTTCAAAATATCTTAATACATAAATGGGACTCTAGAGAAATTGCTATTTTTTTAGATTTTTCGTTTGCACTCAGCTGTGCTCTGGGTTTCAATTGATTCTGCTCTCAGGAACCACTCCTAACAAGACTTGGGGTACCATATGGGGTTTCGGGAATTGAATCTAATTGGTCAGATGCAAGACAAATGACCTTCCCACTGTACTATTTGTCTGGTCCCAGCTCCAGAGAAGTCTATATGTTTTTTTGGTTTTGGTTTTTTGGGTCACACCCAGCGGTGCTCAAGGGCTACTCCTGGCTCTGCTCTCAGAAATCGTTCCTGGCAGGCATGACGGACCATATGGGATCCTGGGATTTGAACCACCACCCGTCCTGGATCACTGCATGCAAGGCAAACACCCTACCACTGTGCTATCTCTTCAGCCCCTCCAGAGCAATATTTAGGGTATTATACACAGACGGTGCATCTGGCTCACTGCAGTTTAATTTCTGGCATCACACAGTCTCTCTCTCATTGCTTGGAGTGCCAATGTGTGTAACCTTGGATGCTCTGGAGTACTCTGGGAGTAACCTGGGTTATCCCTAACATCACAGAGCCTGAGTAGCAACACAGGATTAGGCTTTAGTTTTGAACCCAGAGGACTCATCAGTGGAGAATTATGAGAATAGTTCACAGGCCTCCTGAGCATTACCTTGGAGAACCCAAAGTAAATAAATGAGTAGAAGAATTGTTATTGGTTTATTTGGGATTGGGGAAAACACCTGGTGGTATTCAGGACTAGTTCCGGATTCTGTGAAAGGAATCATTCTTATTGCTGCTTGAGGAAATCATATGTAGTTTTGAAGATCAAACCTGGATACTTGTATATAAGGCAAATAAATGCCTTCCCGCCTTAGTATCTCTCCTGCCCGATGTTTTATCTATGACCTCCAAATCATCACTACAGAATTGTTACGAGATATAAAAGGGACAGAGGGAGAAATCGTGTTTGATAATTAAATTATTTTCTTTAGAGAATTCAGGAAATAACTTGAGTAATAAGAGTAGCCTTTTTAATTGGAGATCAGCAAATAATGGGAATTCTAGGCACAGGAGAAGAATGAATGCATTATTAGAGTTTTAGTAAGTGGTAAACTATTATTTCATAGGGGAACTTACTTTGGAGGGGATTGTTGATAGATGAAGCAACTTGTCATATGACTTTTATGATTTTGTTCTTATTCAACCTTAAACACTTTTTTATCATACATTCAAGTTATGCTTTATACATCTGTTTCCAGGTCCCACATACCACTTGTATGAAAATATTGCTTTATCTCTTCTTTTTTTCCATCATTATTCTCTTTACTGATTCCAGACTCTGGGGCCATAGGCAACATACATTTCTATGTCCTCTTCTGCCACTAACATATATATTTTGTTCATAATTATTTATTGACTAAAATAAAATTTACTGAACATATACTGTGTGTCAAGTGATACATTAGATAGTGCAGCATAGGAGTTCCTGTCCTCCTTTCTCCTTTCTGTGGAAAGAAGAGTGAAGCAATCTATCTTCCTCACTTCCTCTCTCATCAAAAAACCATTCTGCATTTCTAGCTCCTCTAAATGAATGAAATTGTCATGACCTTCAGGTGTTAGTGTCACTTGTGATTACTCATGCTTCTCCTGGTGACATAGAAAGACATAGAAATGGAGTGGATATCCCCTGCTGTCAACTGATGGAAAACTAATCTTACTTTCCGGAGTCATTTCCTTCATCTTCCAAAGAGACATATCAACATTTTCTGTATTCGTGAAACTCAAAACGAAATCAGAAACAGACATAATAGTGATTTACCCAATATTTAGCATATACAAGTTTAAAGAATAGCTGTTAGGTATCAAAGTCCAAAAGTTCTTCTAATTTCAAATACAGTGAACACTTCTTTGACTTTATCTTCAGAATTCCTTCAATATTTTTTAGCTATTGATTATTTATAAAAGTGCAACACTCCCTTAGTTTCTATCACAAGATACACTTTTGTTTCACTTCATGGATTATCAGCTTACTTGCTAATATTGACTTTCCCTTCCTATATTCATTGTCTCAATTCTTCCACACACAAGGATAACTTACATAATGTTCAAATCATGACATTCAGTTTAATCATCTGTTTTTCAGCTTTATTTTTCCAGTACCTAACTAGATTCCAGGCAGAGGAATGAACTTCCTAAATTAATCCACTGTTTTCCAATTAAATTTTTTTGTTTGTTTTTTTTTTGGGGGGGGGTACACCCGGTGATGCTCAGGGGCTTCTCCTGGCTATACACTCAGAAATCACTCCTGGCTTGGGGGACCCTATGGAATGCCGGGGATCTAACTGAGGTCCATCCTGAGTTAGCCACTTGCAAGGCAAATGTGCTACCACTCTGGCCCCTAAAATTTTATCTTATTTCAATGAACCCTTTAAGGGAACATCCTACTTTTTGTGCCTAGATTATTACAATAGCCTGTTAATCAACTTTTTCTTCCTCAACTCATGTTCTACATTGAACAACAACAAAAAACATTTCCCCCTTGATAGTTTCCATCATCTTTCTATTCATTTATTTATTCATCAACTTTTTTATTTGCTTAGTTTGTTCATCAACTATATTAATCATCTTATTTTTTTTTAAATCTTCAATTCTAAAAGAAACAAGTTTTAGAACTATAGAACAGAACATCCCATACATGTGTGGGATACTATCTGAGTATCTGGCAACACATGTTCCTTTGAACAGTACTGGATGACACCCTGGAGTCCTCCTCACCACCAGACGGTGGCCCCCAATGATCCATTAAACCACCAACCCTGGCCACCTGGAACCACATGTTTAGGCCATTGTATTAAACTGTCTGGCCCAGTTGGCGGAGAATCATTGGAAGTCGCCTCAGGGCTCCTGAATAATGCTAGAGAGATCCTAAGGCAAAAAGTAAAAGTCTGATTCTCAAATAACATGATATTTCTGGTTAAATCACTTTTTGGTTCATACATTTTCATGTCCAGTCAAGGCAACTTTAATCTAAGCATCATCTGTTGGTTGACATGTGTTTGTCTTTTCACATCGTTCAATGAATATATTTTATCTTATAGTATTTCAAAATGTGATTGTATTTGGGAATAGAGACTTAATAATGATAAGCTAAAGTGAGATTATATATATTTGTTATTTTTAGGAAAAAAGAGATAGGGAACTTTGTAGTGGGATGACTATATAAAGTTAGGATGCAAATTCACAGGACCACATGGAGATATGAGAAAATCTTTGTTGTTTCTACAATGTGAAATTCTAATTTAGTTAGTGAATGAATTTATTGTCTTGGGCATATTTCTTTAATAGTTTATCAGGGAATGGGACAATAGCAGAGTAAGTAGGTAATTTGCCTTGCATATGGCCAGCCTAGATTTGATTCCTGACATCTCATATAGTCCCTCAAGTATTACCAGGAGAACCTAAGTGCAAAGCCAAAAGTAAGCCCTGAGTATCACCAGGTGTACCCCCAAAAGAAACAAATAAAGTTTCTTAGCACATATTGGAAAGAATATCAGCATATGAACTCTTCACAGCACTGTGGTACCTTCTTATCTACCTTTCTTTATGACTGATCTCTGCCATCAGGCAAAGTTCCAACTACCATCAAGTTCTAACCACTCCTTATGCCCCACTTTATTACTTTTATACTTTTGCTACTACTTTTCTCTTTACCTAGATGATCTTTATTCTGTCCCATAGACTTCATTTAATCATGATTCTTATGCGAAGTCATTCCATAGTCTAAGCTGATTTTAAAATAATGCACACACAAACTTGAAAAAATGTAGGGAAATACACTAAAAAAATGGACATAAATTCCTTCCTCCTAAATAACTACACATTTACAGAATATTATTGACAATCTCACAATCTGTACTGAAATGATTCCATCATAGATTTTAAACCTAATATGTAAATTATATAATTATTTTTTCATTATTTTAAGACATTTTATTTCTCTTTTGTGGGTGGGATACACAAGGCAGTGCTCAGGGTTTACTCCTGGCTCTATGTTCAGGGATCCTTCTGGTTGTGTTTGGGAAGTCAACATGTGGCGCTGGGTACCAAACATATTTTAGTCAAGAGCAAGGCAGTGATTTACCCACTGTAAAATCTCTTTGGCCCAACACCACTTTTTACATTAATATTTTACTATCTAACCCATTTTAACATTCTGTTTTGATTTTATATTATTCTGTAAACATTTTATCACTCTTAAAAACCATCTTAATGACTCTAATATATTTCAACAGATGATTTACTTTGACAAGTTTAATCATTTGCTAGAAACTCAAAGTTTGATAAATTGACATGGGCTTAGCAATGAACTGTACAACATAGTTGCCAAACTTCTAATTCAAGAGTTCTGGTTTTTGAACCTTATCTCAGTTGGACATTTTTGGCCAGAGCATTTTTCCAAAACTTAATCAGTCCCAAACCAAACTCATTATTTCTACTTAGTAGTTACATCCCGTCCATCTCTCCAATCCATCATCTGTATTTATGGTGCAATAGCTTTCCAAGTCTCTCCAAGTAATTGGCAGTAGATCATCTTGACTTTTCTTGTGAATGTTCCTAATTCAGATTCATTTGCTAAAATGTTTTGACCCTCTCTCTTACTCAATCTTGGGTCTTCCCTTTCTATACCACTGTCATGAGTTGATTAATGATGTTTTGTCTCTACTAGGAGACTGAGGGATGCTCCCAGAGATTCTTAGCCCGGAAGTCCAGAAGTTCAATGCTAGGTACAGAGAATGTGGTGCTGTTCAGACATTGTGCTACTGGGGAGTAGCAGATGTCCTTGACAATATCTGGGACCCTCTGAAGTGCTCTTAATTTAAATAGTCTTCCAATAATTCTTGACTGTTAAAATGTTTCTAACTTCATCTCTGCGTCTATAGACTCCTCAGTTCTCTTTTCCTCAAATTGGCTTTGCTACTATTGAAGGTACAAATTTGATCTTGTCATTTTCCAGTTTAATGTTCTTTAATAACATTAAACTTTAGTAGACTTATGGATTATGTAAAACAATCATGGCACATTTCAAAATCATGGTACCTTGTGAGTAGGTATTTTATATATTCTATGCATTTCATATAATCATAGGTATTTTATATGTTCTACGAATTTCAATTCTTCTTGCAACCATCTGAAGTAATTAGTATGCTATTTATATGAGTACCTCTTAAAAACTATAGTATGAGTGTTTACTTATGTATCAATGTGCCTAATTTCATGCACAGACTGGAGATTTGGAAGAACAAGGTATAGAAATTGAAAATTCTTATATAGTATAAAACATTTATGTTGGCAAAATCTTAATTTGCAGGTTCAAGGTAGGAAAAAATTAAAGGAGAAAAGAGATACAAAATAAGGAACTTGAAAGAAAAGAAGAATCAAAGCCAAAATAGATTTTGCAAAACCAAAATAGAATTTGCAAAATCATTTTAAAATCCTTTGGCATAGAAGAATATGATAATTTTGCAAGTTTCTCTAAATAACTTCTTTAGTCAACTGTTTTTATTTTAAACCAGTGTTTCTAAAGGCCTAAAGAGAATATGACAAGGTACTGTTACTCTTAATTTAAATATATACATATATATAAAATTTTCAGTATTAAGAGAGGCCTAGTTGTTGAAAAAACAATAAACACATAGCTAAAGTATTGTTATTTTTATAGTAGATCATTAAATCATAAGCAATAACCAAGGAAGATACACATTCATTATTTCAAACAAATTTTTTGAAGATTTGATATATATAATAATTACAAGGGAGCATGAATATAGAGGAATACAGAATTGGTAATCAATGATCACAAATTAATTTTGAAGCTAATTGAAAAATATGTTTTGAGTAACATCAGTAGAATGAATTATTCTTATTATTTTATTATAGTTTTGAAGAAGCTTCTGATTCATACATTAGAAAGTCTTAGTATTTAAATGTATCCCTTTCTTTGTAGAGTGCACACCCAATGGAGGTAAGGGGATCATACAATGCCAATTCTAACATCTGAGACTTCCATATGAAAACAATGTGCTTCAGCCTTTGGAACTATCTCCCTGGCTACAATATATGCACTATTAAGGTAAACAGAAAATTGTATAAAGAAAAAAAATAACAAGGAGTCCTATATCTAAAAAAATCACGCTAGCCTCTAATTTACTTTGAGAGATGAAAGGTGAGATCATATGTCATGTGGCTTGTTATTTACCACCCTGATTTTCCAGTTTCATGCTTTAAAGTCTATTGCTTGCCCAATCCCAGCACAGTAATCCTGATTCCTTGGAACATTGTATTTTTCAGAAAGAATGCTTTTAGTAGAGAGAAAGTTAGAAGATTTTCTCCTGTTTTCTCATTTTCACCCTTAATTTTAAGTCAAGTGACTTAATGGTTAAAAAAAATCATCCATAAGGACATGAGCGATAGAGTAGTAGTAGGGCATTTGACTTGCATGTGGCTGACCAGGATGGACCTCAGTTTGATCTTCTGCCCCCCAATCCAGGAGCGATTTCTGAGTGCATAGCCAGAAGTAACCCCTGAGCATCACTGGGTATGGCCCCAAAACAAAAAAAAAATTATCCATAGTACATCTACCCAATTTTGCACTAGTCCCCTTCTTTTTTCAACAGTTGAGTGTCAAGGTAATAATAGACTGCAAACAAAAGCCTACTGTTGACTTTATCTTGGGTTTTATTATTTAAACCAATTAAATGTTTTCCATCTTGACAAATGAAAATCACTCTCTAATAACAAGTTAGATTTACATTTGGTTGTTCTTTTCTAAACATTCACTGGCCATGAAAATCTTCCTTTTTCCCTTTGACCATAACACCCAGAACTGTGTGAATCTGTAGACATTCTGGTTACAGGAAGTTTTAAATCACAGTTGAACTCACTGGGATTTGTTTCAGTAGCTTTACCTCTCTGTTACCAATATGAGAGGAATTATCTACAGTGACTTGCTTATTCTGATGCCCTAGTCTTCTGGCCAAGTATAGCTGTTTTGTGTTGACTCCTGAAAGATCATTATGGCTCCATTCCATCAGTAACCCTTAATTCTTCCTTTTACTAATTAGGCGTCATGTAGCATAGTGCCTGAAACACAGCAGGTGTTTAATGAATATTTATTGTATTTTAGATGGATGTTTTGTAGATGTCCAATTGACATTTCTACTAGGACCTTAGCTGGTATAAGTACTTTGTCTAATTTGTTCAGAGTAGGTGCTGTCGAAATTGTTCCCCTCTGCTAGGAATTTTCCAGGTAAAATAAATGTATTTTTATATATTCATTCTGTCTCTCTGGTTGCAAACAACTGTTGAAAGTTTCTCAAGGGCCAGATTATCTTGTGTCTGATTATTACTATTTATTGATTAAAAATGTCAACTTCCTTTGAAAAGAAATGGTCATTTAGTATTCATTAGCAAGCTTCAGCCTATATATTTCATTCATTCAGTTTAAATATTCATATTAACTTTACATCTGGTAATATACCCATGATTCCATGTAACCAGTGACAGACAGATTTGGACCACAACATTTCAATTTTGTATCTTACTGAAGACAGATATATATTTTGTTTTAAACAAAGTTTCATCGGTGGCAGACATCTTGCAAACTGTTTGATAATAGTGCCTTATCTTCTAGCTCTTCAAACAGTGGCTATGGATAGTAGGTGGTTGATATTTTGCTAACATCAACAAACATGGAATAAGTGCAGCAAGCACATTACTAAGTGTTCTTTGACACTGCTCGGAAGCTCTTAGTGGAATCCATTAGCCTTCTGTTCTGGACACTGTTTTTTAATACACTTTCTTAATATCTTTCAAGCTGTGGTGCTTGTTATGCTAGACTTTTATTTTTAATTTTGCCAACCGAACTCATCCTTCCGCTCATCCATCTCAACTTCCGTCCCATTTATCCTATTTACTGGCTGCTCTTGGCTATACATGTATATTATAACAGACGATAGAGATATAAATATGAAAGACATTCTGTTTTAAAGGAAATCAAAGGCCTGCAAGGCAAAGAAGAAAGTAAAGAAACAATTACAGCACAACTGGGATACATTTATTGCCAAAAGCACAGAAAGGGATGACTGAGCCAGTCTGAGCAAGTTCAGAAACTACTTCTGGAGAATCTTATCTTCCCTGAGTTATAAAGAACAAGTACATGTATTTATCAAAGAGAAGAGAAAGATGTACCAGTCGCAAGGAATGAGACTTCCCAAGGCCCAGAGATAATCATATAATTCAAGGTGAGAGGAACTTTGGGTGTGAGGATAGGAAAAAAAAAAGATGAAGAGAGGAAGGAAAGGTAGTGGAGAAACAAATCACAAGCCAGTTTTTACAAATCTATTTTTCTTATATTTTGGGGGTGGGGATCAACAATATAAAGTTCACTACAAAGTGGTGAGTGCAGTTAGAGAAATAACTACACTAACAACTATCATGACAATGTTAATGAGTGAGAGAAATAGAATGCCTGTCTTGAATACAGACACAGGGCAGGGGAAGATTGATTTGGAAGGCATTGGTGGTGAGAAGGTTGCACTGGTGAATAGGGGAGTTCTACCCAACTACAAATATATTTATAATCATGGTGCTTAAATAAAGATGCCATTTAAAAAATGGCAACCCAAGATATGCATTTGACAAAAGATTAATTTCCTGGGTGGAGCCCTGAAAGCAGGATGCAGTTGGTTGGTGGGGAGGATATTTACATATAATCATCTCCCTTAAGGACATCTCTCTCAGCAAGAACTAATTTCTTTTAGTTTAGTGAAAAGAACTGTTTTCACTGAAGAAGGCAGAACTTAAATTTGCATACCCTATTTTAATATAGTTTCCTTGGTAACCCCTCTCAGGACTTCCTCCTCCTTTCCAAATTCTCTAGTTAAGCTTAGTCAAAGCTTTATGAAAAATGACCTCTGGCTTAGTATTCTGAATATACACATACATATCTGAATGTGTATATATATATGTATATATACATATATATATCTACTATTATATGTTTTCAGAATATATAGGTTTTTTCTATTTATACTTACATATAGAGAAGATATTTAGATAATTAAAAAGCTCTTTAAATTTTTTTCTTTTCAAGTAGAAAACAGGAAGGGGAGTGGTAGAGGAAGGAGATAGGGAACAATGGTAGTGGGAAAATGACACTGGTGAAGGGTGGTGAAACTTCATTCGATGACTGAAACTCAACTATAAACATTTTTGGAATCACAGATATTAAATATGAAAAAAATTTTTTTGTGGTTTTTTTTCGGTCACACCCGGCAGTGCTCAGGGGTTACTCCTGACTCCATGCTCAGAAATTGCTACTGGCAGGCACGGGGGACCATATGGGGCACCGGGATTCGAACCGATGACCTTTTGCATGAAAGGTAAACGCCTTTACCTCCATGCTATTTCCCGGTCCCTAAATATGAAAAAATTTTAAAAGAAAAACATCAACATTATGAGAAAAACCTGTAAAAATATTTTTATCTCTTTTCTCAACTTATTGGTGCTTACTTGATGATTTTTTTAATCTGTCTCAGAACAAACCAGAGGTGTAACAATGATTTGTTTTGCACTCTAAGAAGGCCATCAAAATTATTAAGGGTTTTAAGGTTAGAAGAAAACCTGCTTCTTGCATTCTCTTTGAGTGATTAAAAGTGGAGGGAGAACAACTTGGTGATGGGAATTCCCCTGACTCAATGTTTATTTGTAAATGGAATATTACTGTGAATATCATGTAAACCACTATGATTAAAAAATAAAAAATAATTAAAAAAATAAATTAAAAAAAAGTGGAGGATCATAAGAGAGGAGGATTCAGGAATGTAGGTGATTTTCATAGCTAAAACATCAGAAAGCTTGAAAAGGCAGTGGAGAAAGAGAGGGTGAAAATAGATTAGAAAGTATTTGTTGTTGTAATTTAACATATATTTCTGTGAACATTTGAGCAGCTGATGTATTTTTTATTAATATTAAACAAGAATCCCATGAACAAAAAGCAAATTTTCCTCTCCACAAATGTGTCTTGTGTATTACACAGTGCCTAGCACAAGTGCTTGAGTATTAGATAATTTTCTAATTAATTTAATAAATTTTTACTAATATGTAATGTATACTGTCAACTGATTAGTATACTACTCATAAAGGTACACCGATGAACAAGCTAGGCAAAATTACTGTGATTGAGAGATTTTATATGGAGACAAGTCATAAATAAGAGAATTTGTGAAGGCAATCAGTGTTACAAAGAAATGCTGGTGGGGAGAGTGGCTACTTTAAATAGGAGGGTCATCAAAGATGGTGGGGGGAAACTGACATTTGATTTAAGATTTGTCTGATACAAAAGGAGCCAGTCACAATGGATCTGGGGGCAGAGATTTCCAGACAGAAGGAAATGAATAAGCAAATGAGACAGATTTGACAGGACTTGTTGACTGATTGGATGTGGGAGTAAGAAATAGACTTAGGATGATTCACAGGATATAGAAAATGTTATTTCTATTATTTCTAAATGAGCATGGGGGGGTACTGGAAAAAAAAGGCACAGATAGTGATGTAAATAATGAGTCCTGTTGACTTTAAGTTATTCTGTGATACATGAAATATGCCAATAATAATTTAATTCTAAGACACTTTCTAAGAACAGAAAGGACAAGGACCATAATTCACAAGGACTGTGACATTAAGATTCTTGTTCCTTTCTATCTGATGGTTTCTTTGTTCTCTGGCATTGGTTGGAAATCTTCCAGTCTCCAAAGTCAGTGCACTAGGCCTGAGATTTCAGAATTTTCTCTTAATGTGGTTATCAAATGGTAAAAAGACCGTTCATTTGTGGTAGGTTTTAGATAAGACCAATAACTTCCAAGAAGTAATACAGAAACTTGGATTTTTCTACTGCTTTTTTCTAGGACTCATCCCTCCCTGACTTTCTTGTAAAAAATTTAGTTTAACTTTTATTAAAATGCTTATTGCTCTCTCTCTCTCTCTCTCTCTGATAGAATTCACTACTTTCCCCCTTCAAAACAGTTTTTATATCACTATAAATTTTCCATCTTCAACCTAGAACTGAGAATCAGATTCAGAGCTATGTAGTATATTTTGGTTATGTTTCTCTCTGGGGAACTGTATTGTTTCATTTATGCCATCGATGAAAAAGGCACAAATTTTACTTCTTTATTGAGGGAGTTTAGGTGGTTAACTCGGGGTGGTGGTGTGCTGATAGAAGTGCATTTAGGGACCAAAGCAATAGCACAGCAGTAGAGTATTTGCCTTTCCTGTGGCTGACCCAGGACGGACCTTGGTTCGATCCCGGGTGTCCCATGTGGTCCCCCAAGCCAGGAGAGATTTTTGTGCACATAGCCAGGAGTAATCCCTGAGCGTCACCGGGTGTGGCCTAACACCCCCACCCCCCCAAAAAAAAGCATTCAGGTGCCCTTTGTGAATATGATAGACTGCCCTTTTATATGCAGATACTATAACTTCACAATGCAATATTATCTCAATAGATAATGCTCAGCTACAAGGAATTTGACCTGATAAACCCATCCTAGTTGTCAGACAATTTTATAAAGTGCCAGAAAGCTAGACCTTAGCCACTGATTTTTATCAAGTGTGGGTCACACCTGAGAGCCACTTGTGTCTAAACTGCAGTAATACCTGAAATTTTCAACTCTAGCGCACAGGCACTGCTTGCAATTGGCGAAGAACAAAAAGCTTTGGTCCAGAATAAAGATTCTCCATGGAGATACTAGACATATTTTGATAAATATCTCTTGTTGGCTTTTGGAGTGCTCTGCTTACTAGTTTTATAATTCACTGTTTTCAATGTCTTTTAAACTCGATTTTCTACTTGCTTGGATAGATTCCAATTTTATCAAACGTGTTGGCTACACTCTTCGACTTGATTCTAATTTCTATACTCATGTCTGAGATTAAACTAGTTAAATTGTTTGCCATGTCCAGCAGGACTCACAGATAGAATTGGGTACACTTTAGAAAACTAAATCTATATGAATATTTGAATTTCTCCAGTCACCAGTGCTAATTTTTTTAAATGAAACTCATGTTTTTAAAGCAGCATGTTGGAGTGAGTTTATAAGTTGTACCTATTAAGTATTGTGTAAGAATGGAATTTAGCTGGAATTGAACATTTCTGTTGAAGAAATGTTGAATTGAATTCATAATTCTCTGAAAGCAATTTTAGAAATCAATTGGTATATATTTTTGGTTTTCTCAGTATTTATATAATTCCACAAACACAAATCAGGATTTATGGCATTGTGTTTTATAAAAATTAAATTATACACAGCTTTCTGAATTGTTCTCTCCAATGATAATTTGTAAAAATCATCATTTAAATGACTTTAAAATTCACATCATTATTTATTTAGTGGATTTTTAGTTTCTCTGTACCAATATTAATTAAAATTCAACTCTTCATCTTTATTGTAATTTTTCTACATTTTTAGTATATTTCTAAAAATAGATACAGTAGAACTTATTTTAAGTCATATAAGAAAAATACTTGACAGTTGTTTTGCAGTTAGGATAAGCCAAGTAATTCTGTTTAACTTCAAATTATCTCTAATTATACCAATAATATTTATTAGACATCATACATTTTAATGATTCATCTTGCTATATATAATATCCATATAAATACTAAAGCATATATCTATTTTGTCTTTTTAGAGGAATATGTGATAAATGAATGTTAAAAGTCATTAATGAGCACTATTGGATTTATTCATGTAAGAAATGCCTTATATTTTTATTTGTTCAGATATTTTTGCGCATTTCAAAATATTTCATTTCAAAATAATGTAGTTTTCTTCCTAGGCATACTGTCTTAAAAATTCATTTAAGGGGCCCAGGAGATAACATGGAGGTAAGGCGTTTGCCTTTCATGCAAAAGGTCATCCGATCGAATCCCGGTGTCCCATATGGTACCCCGTGCCTGCCAGGAGCAATTTCTGAGCATACAGCCAGGAGTAACCCCTGAGCACTGCCGGGTGTGACGCAAAAACCACAAAAAAATTTATTTAAATTTTTTCAGTCTCAAAAATTTATATTTAAATATTACTTGGTTTTGTTGTTCAGAATAGAATATTTTAATTTCTTTCCTTAATATTTTTCTAAAATAAGATAATATTAATATCTATATATTTTATTCTAACCATTTGTGTAGATACTATTTATTACTTTCCAAATAGTAATTTAGGGCTCCTATTTGCAAAGTATATGGATTTGTGATGGTTTATGACTAGTCAAATACATAACTGTTCCTATTGGTTATTCTTAGACTTGTAAATCAGCCTGATCTATCTTTGAACTCTTTTTCTCCCTTTGTACAATATTGGGCAAGTTGTTCAACCTTAAATCCTATTGTCCTCATCTTATAAATAGAAATGACTATAATACCTCCATCACCATGTTACCATCTGAATTAAATATACTGATTAAAAGCTCCAGGACTAAAAGAATACCTGATATGATGGGCAAAGCATTCTATTACAGCTTCGGCAACTTGTAGAGTTGCTAAAATCTGTGAGGTAGAAATTAGTTTAAGGAGAAAGTGTTCCTTTTTCCAGCAGTAACACTTACCAATTTTTAAATACAGAATCTATGCAGAAACTTAAAGAGACAAGTTAGAAGAGCAGTGTTCTTTGTCTGGGTACCAAAGATTCTCTCTAAGCCCATATGGAACAACACAAACAATAATCTAAACAAAATTTATATGAGTCATTTAGTTAGAAAAGAAGACTATAAAAAAGATCTACATCGTGCCAGTGATTTAAACTTAAAAAACAGTAACAATAATATCCTTTTTATGAGATTAAAGAGTTAATGAAGGAGCTAAATGCTTGAAGCTGACCTAAGTTTGAATTCCCTGTACTACACTACCTATGGTTTCCTGAACACCACCAGGGTTCATTCTTTAACAGAGTAAGGAACAGCCCTGAACACCTCTGGGTGAGGTCCACCTTTTCCCCAAATCGTCATCACAGAAATAAGCACATACATAGACTGTTGCATATGTAAACATTTCTAATCTTATCATGATTTGGAATTTCTATGTATAAACATTTCTGGACCCACCCTGATCCTACCCTGATCAGTGATTGG
>PVKC010001039.1:0-18961 GCA_004027635.1 Crocidura indochinensis
GGGTCATTGGACCTCAGTTATTTCCACCGAATAAAGCTGATATTTCCACAAGTCTGACTCTCCGTGAGCTGTTCACTCGCCGATTTACCTCAGAACCACTGGTTACTGGGTGGTAGACGCGTTCTCCGAGTTGGAGGAAAGAGAACTCGTCCTCCCTACCTCCGTTAGAGAATATCTCCTGGGAACGGATTACAGCAACAGAGTTGATAGGGTCACAGCTGGCCATAGATCAATGTGTCTCTTTCTTCCTATATTGTTCTTTATCTCATCAGTCTTCCTTTCCAATTTTACTTGCTTCTTGGCAGATGCTTTCTTCCAAAGCAAAATGTCCTTACCTCATTAAGGAGCTTCCCTCTATGACAAGTGTCTTTTGTCCTATCCACTGCCTCTGCCTTGATAGGATGAAAGTGTTAGAAAAATGAGCCTAAGAAGTAGACCAGGGAACTTTCAGCAGGATACCCCCTAATGAATATGCTTTTAACGGATTTTTTAAGAAAAAGATTAAATATTTAATAGCATCACCTGCATACTCTCACCCCCAGATGCCATTGTGTCCTGCTGTTCTCTGTACTCTCCCAAGTCTGCTAATGCTTTGGGATTTACTAGTTTTTATTTGATAAACATTATTTGACCACAAAAACATACATAATTTCTGACTTACCAAACTACTCCCTGCTGTCTGACATGATTTTCAATTGTGTTTCCTAATTCTTAGATGGAAGGATTAAAAAGTAATTTAAAAGAACAAGATAAAAAAATTGAGAATCTGAAAGAAAAAGTTAGCATACTTGAAGCCCAGGTAAGGAGCAAATCTACTGAATAGTTTATGTAAGAGTGAATGTGTTTATGTTTGTGTGTGTGTATAGTCAAGGTGAGTCTTCAAGGAACAACATTTCTGAATGTGTTTAAATAGGTGTCTGAGTCTGTGTTACTAAAATCCACGTATATATGTGAATGCATGTTTGTAAGTGCATATGCATACATTCTTTTGGGAATGAGAAATTCTAGATTGAGGGAAATTAATTAAATTTTATGTTGTTACATCTTACTAAATACTCAGTAAAAGTTCTAGTTCATCACACTTTCTAAGAATACCTGCTTCTTGAGGAGACATATGTCAGTCAGTGTCTCTCTATGTGGACTGAAATTGAAACTTGCTCATAATCATTCTTATTAGAACTCAATCCTAGCCATGTAGGGCTGCAGATCAGGACAGAGTAATCATTTCCAGTATATGGTTCACAAGTTAGTGAGACTTACATAATTTAGCCACATTTACATAATTTATACCATATAATTTTTTAAAAAATTAGTGTTGAGTGTTTATTATAATCCAGGAAGTCTTATAAGTGAGTGGTCTATGTGAAGAACAGAACAGAGTGTTCCTGAACTCTTCTCTCTTATACTTTTATTGAAGACAACTTGAAGAAATGACACTTAATAAGTAAGTAAATATCAAGGGAGAAATAGGTACACTGAGAAGGGTAGAACAAGGTGACACAGTTGGAAGTCGGGAAAGACTTCTTTGAGCTTCTCTTTGGCCTGGTAATAGCAGAGCCAGAAGAGTGTTTGCGTCAGAAGGCAAACCTCGGTCTAGCCTCTTCCTAGTCAATGCTTTATTATGGAGCTCTAACAGTGGGATAATATCTTCAGGGGATGCTATTGACTACCATTTTTGAAATTCTCAAATAGCTGGGAGAACTGATTTAGTTTATGAAAAACTACAAACGGAATTTGAACAACTTTTTATTTTAATCCCTTTTTAAAATCAGTCAGCTAGTAGAGTTTTAGGGCATACTAAATATATATTTAAATTCTATACATTTACATATGAATATTTATATATATTTGATTTATATATGTATATATACATATTATATGTATATTTGTCTTTTGAGCCACGCCAGTGACACTCGGGGGTTACTCCTGGCTATGTGCTCAGAAATTGCTCCTGGCTTGGAGGACCATATGGGATGCAAGGGATCGAACCAGGTCTGTCCTGGGTCAGCAGCGTGCAAGGCAAATGTCCTACCACTGCGCTGTTGCTCCGGTCTCTAAATATTTTATTTTGTTTAATCCTCTATTTTCACTAGGAGAAGGTTATTCTTTACTACATTGCATAAGAGATAAAACTTAGATTCAAAGAAGTTAAGAAATGTATTCAAGATTACCAAATGCATTTGCTTTTCATTGATTTTGAAATATGTATACCCCCACTCTATTCCCCCATTATCTTCATATGTGTGTGATGAAATAAGTATGTGTATGTGTTTGGGGGAATATATGTGTTTGTGAAATATATAAATGTGTGTGTATTTAGAAAATAGTGTTTATAGCAGTGTCTTCAGCATAATATATATAATTATTTTCTTTTTTGTCAAAATTGCTATATTAAAATGTTCCTTATTTTCTTTTTTGTCATAGAAACAAAAGCTTTTTCTTTTTTTGGTTTTTGGGCCACACCTGGTGACGCTCAGGGGTTACTCCTGGCTATTAGCTCAGAAGTCGTTCCTGGCAGGCACGGGGGACCATATGGGGAGCCGGGGGATCGAACCGCAGACCGTTCTAGGTTAGTGCAGGCAAGGCAGGCTCCTTACCTCCAGCGCCACCGCCCGGCCCCCATTTTTCTTATGATTTTTTTCAACCCTAGCAGTTTTTTTCCCTTCCCTTCATAAGTAAGATGAAATCTACTGATTAACCATATACTTTTTGTGGGGTTTTTTTTTGTGGGGTTTTTTTTTTTTTTTTTGGCCATACCCAATGATGCTCAGGAATTGCCTGGCTATGCTTTCAGAAATCGCTCCTGGCTTGGGAACCGTATGGGATGCCGGGGGATCGAACCACAATCCGTTCTAGGTTAGCTCCAGCAAGGCAAATGCCTTACTGCTCCACGCCACCACTTTGGGCCCCAGATTAACTATATAATTTTTATTAGAAGGAAACTTTTTATTTGGGGGAAATTGAACCCATATACAGTTATGCTCAAGAGTCTTCATTCCATGACCTTATGTGGTGCTGGGGATAACAAACAGGAGTTATCTGCAACAAGTTCCTTACACACATGCACTCTTTCCATCCCCATTTTTTGTTTTTGTTGTTTTTGGCCACACCCAGTTATGCTCAGGGGTTACTCTTGGCTGTGCGCTCAGTTCCTGGCTTGGGGAACTATATAAGACACCAAAGGATAGAACCTCAAACCGTCTGTCCTAGGCTAGTGCCATCACTCTGGCCCAGCGCCATTTATTTAAATAGTATTTAAACCTATTTTTATTTGTTTATTTATTTATTTATTTATTTATTTATTTTTCTTCATGTCCCCCCATTCACAATACAGATCAGCAAAGGGTCTGGGCTGAGGTATATATGGGGTACATTTACTGTACCTCCTTTTTCTATACAGTCAGTGTAAAGAACACAGCCTGTGGTAAACATTGGGAGGCCTTACCTTTTCTTTTCTTTTTTTTGATTTATATATATAAATATATATAAAATATATAAAAATATATATGTATTACCAGAAAATTTCACTTACCGCCACCAAAATTAATTAGTTTCCCCCCAACTTTCCTTTGCTTTCATTATCTTGATCTGTAACTCTGCAATTCATCTATGTTTTTATACCTTACTAGCTTCTTTACTCAGACTTGCTTAGACAGAAGTGCATCTTCAGAAATTACTTCTTTTTAAAGCTCTAAGTTTATGCTACTTTAGATAATCACTATTATTCCAAAATTTAATTTAATTCCAAATGCTATATTGATAGCAGATTATGTGCAAAAGTTAGGTTCTTTTGGAAAGCTGTCAAATTATACTCGAATAGAGTCATAATTATGGCAGACATGTTCTGATATGTCTTTTGTGGTTTTGTTAACTAATGATGTTATATAAAATTCATGCATATGACTAGAATAGACAGTGAAAAACTAAAAGAGCCTATGAATAAAGAATAAATACATAAATCTTATATATGAAATACATGAAAGTGGAAATGAAATAAATCAAAGGGAAGGCAGTCTAACATGACTACTATGCTCTTGTATTGCTTGGTATTCATAATCTTGGGGGGAAACTAGGAGCTTATTTTGGAAAAAAATGGAGAGAGTTTTTACATAATTATTCAGCTACATACCATTTTTTAATTTCAATATATTCATTGTGAGTATACCAATATGTTTAAAATTGCTTCTTCACTTCAAACTTACTATAGAGCACACTTGTTTTTTTTTAAGCAAAATATTTAGCCTATAATATGTGCCTGCACTTGTTTGGATCGCGTATTAAATTTACCCTTGACACTATTTACCCTTGTGTCCATATTATTCCTGGAGTTTCTAACCAAGTTTGAAGTACACTTCCTGCACAAAGGCCTAGTGTTTAGCTCTTGTACTGTCTCAGTACTGTCACAGTGAAATAATTTGTGTGAAAACTTTTGCCCCACCATTTAGGTATTATTCAGAATTGATGGTGAGGAATAAGAAGAGAAATCCACATCTTGGCTTTACTTTCTCTACACCAGTGTGTTCCATCTTCATTGTCATTCGAATTGCCTATTGAAAGCTCCTAAATTCAGACTACAACTAACTTAAAATGAATCTCTAGGGTAGGATTCTGTAGATTTTAAATGCTCTCAGGTAACCCCAATACTAAATCTAAACTGAAAGCCACTACTTCAGTTCAATGCTTCTATAACTCAAGCAGATAACAATCATCTGGTGTCTTAAACATATTATGATGATAATTGAGGTTTCTGATTCAGTTGGTTAGGTGGAGCATTGAGGATTAGTAGGTCCAACAACTTCCCATATTTTGATATAGATTTATTCCAGGATCATACTTCACTAATTGTTGCCTTGATTTTTCCTTCTGACTCTTCTATATGATAAGAATTACCTTTCCTTCAAAGTTCAGAGTAAGTCACCTCATGCTTGTGGATATCACAAATAAATCAGTCACAATGATTAGATAATAAATAGCAACCTACTGAATTATGGCTCCCTTGCATTTTTCTTCGTGATTTACTTCTTATATCGTTTCTTCCCTCCCTTACTATTTAAAAAATCTTAATTTACATGTGTAAAGAGTGGGGGTTGAGCTATACCCAGTGTCATTCAGAGATTACTTCTGGCTCTGTTCTCAGAAATCACTCCTGGCAGGCTCGAAGAACCATATGGGATACCTAGGATCAGATCTGGGTCTGCCTCATGCAAAGCAAATATCCTACCTGCTATACTATTGCTCCAGTCACAATTCTATAATCTATTGTTTTTAATCACATTTCTTCTGCCTCTGGCTTTGTGTTGTCATCATGGAAAAGCTGCATCACTCATTGGGTGTATGATGCATCAATGGCTGGATAGAATAACTGTTGACAAATTTCATAGCGATTTTCTTTCTTCTGTTGCTTATCTGGAACCTTTGGAAATCACTGAATCACTGGAATTTACCACTTGCTTATTTATAGAATATAAGTCATTGGCTAATTCCTATAGCTAAAAACCATTTTGTAGTAAAAAGATCATGAACTTCTCATTCAGTCTTTCATATACTATGTTTACATGTATACCAATTCCTTCCTTCCTTCTCCCTTTCTTCCTTCCTTCTTCCTTCCTTCCTACCTTCCTTCCTTCCTACCTGCCTCCCTCCTTCCTTCCTTTCTTCCTTCCTTCCTTCCTTCCTTCCTTCCTTCCTTCCTTCCTTCCTTCCTTTCTTCCTTCCTTCCTTCCTTCCTTCTTTCCTTCCTTCCTTCCTTCCTTCCTTCCTTCCTTCCTTCTTTCCTTCCTTCCTTCCTTCCTTCCTTCCTTATTCCTTGATGGATATGCATGTTTTAAGGGTGTATTTAATTTTAAAGATAACAGTAACTCTCATATGGCTATATTCTGTATCCTAGAAAAATGACTAGAACAACAAACATACTGCCAAGAATTGGTGCAGGAAGTGGACTAATCAGAAGCATTAAGAATGTGGTTAATAAATTACTAGCTATGTGATCTCTGCACTTTTTTTCAACTTTAGAATAAAGAATTAAAATCCAAGGTGGCCCTTTGGTGTGAAACTCCTAAGACTAAAGTTTCGAAGGCTGTTTCAACACGGTAAGGGACTTTTACTTCGCCCTCTGCTTTCATGTTCTTTTTGAAATTTTATGAACATTGACATGCATTCCTCTTGAGAAAACAGGATGAATACTTAGGACTTCATTTGTTTACAATCTCTCAGTTTGTCAAGAATAGGAACTGTGTTGGACCAGAGCAATAGTAAAATGGGGAAGGTGTTTGCCTTTCATGTGGCTAACCCAGGTTAGATCCCTGGTATTCCAGATAGTATCCTGAGCCCACCAAGAGTGATTCCTGAGAGCAGAGCTAGGAGTAATCCTTTAAGGCCACTGGGTGTGACCAAACAGATAACACAAGTACGTAGAGAGAAAAGGAATTGTGTTGATTTGGTTCACCATTAAATCCTCAAAATCTAACAAACAAGTGAAAGAACAAATTTATACCTATATTTTCATTCTTTGTTGCCTTAAAACAAGCCTGATCTTGGCTTTATTGCTTTCTCCAAACAGTGCAGACCATCGCCTCTATTGTCCTTGCTTTTTTATTTTCATATTTTCTGTGCCATTATGGGCATTTAAATCATGAATTATATCTATTTAAATTATCATACCTGTATCTCAAATCAAATATATTATAAATGTTGGAAATGTCAAGAGGGAAGGAGTAGTTTCTTGAGTTTGACTTTATTTTCTGCATTGCTAAGGACAAGTGTTCTCAATAACTACCTAATAATGAATGAATTAAGCAATGATAATGACCCACTAAAGCAATAGAAATGGTAGTTGAAACCATCAAAGTCACATTTTAATGTTGGCAGAATTTGAAGTGACATTTCATTAAAAAAGAAGATCCTGAACACAAATCTGATTTCCATAATTCCCTATAAAATGAACACTTAAAAAAACATAGTCTGTAATTACATGAATCATTTAAAAAGTGATTAAAAACTTACTGTTCCAGCAGCTTTTTAATTACCCAGTATAGTCCCGCTAGAGCAGAAACCATTTTCTGGAACTGACTTCGGCACAGTGCCTGAGGTGGAGAATCAGGCCCACTTTGTCTAAGCAACAGTTCAGAAATTCATATTCTTCAAAATTTTCTATAACAGTGCTTCATTTTGTGATGCTATAGAGGGAAACTAAGAGACAACTATCAGGCATGAATCTTCCAATATCTTTGAACTTCCAGATGATAGGTTTTCAGTTGTAGGGTCACTCATACTCCAGCTTTTAATCAAGAAGAGAAATTTGGGGATCAAAGCAATCGTACAGTGAATAAAGCATTTGCATTGCATATGGCCAACCTGGGTTCTATCCCCAGAATCCCATATGATCCCTTGAGCCTGTCAGAAGTGAATTCTGAGCGTAGATCCAGGAATAATCTCTGAGTGAAGCTGGGTATGGCCCCCTCAAAGAACAAAAACAAAAAAGGAGAGAGTAATTAAGCCCCAGAAATATTAAAGAAGTGAAGTGATCATAGTTAAAAGCAAGAGAAATATAATTTTGTGGAGTGTGTAGAAAATTTAGTATAGGCAAAGATGACTTCATCTTTGTTAGTAAGATGGTCATTACTTTTGTTTGTTTTGGGGGCACACTTGGTTGTGCTCAGTGCTTATTTCTGGCTCTCCATTTAGGGATCACTCCTAGAAGTCTCAGAGAACTATATTGGGGGATCATGCTAGGGATCAAACCCTGGTTGGCTCTGTGCAAAGCAGGCACTTTGTCTGCTGTACTATATCTCTGATTCCATTATACTTTTTGTTTACCAACCAGATATCATTTCCCTGGGGTGCTAGAGATATCATAGTCACTCTCAGTCTTTTTTAATTCTGAAGAAAATGAAGTATAAGTGAAGCGAAGAAGGGAGTGTGTCAGTACTATAATTATGGCAGCACTGAATACTTAGATTGGTTGAGACAGAATGGTCCATGTTGAAGATAATTACCTTTGGCCAATATTTTAAATTTGTTTTATTCTGGGGCCATACCTTACTATGCTCAAGGAATATTTTTGGCTCTGCACTTAGGGATTACTTCTTGTGGTCATCAGGGGATCTTACATGGTAACAGATAACAATTGTGTGCAAGGCAAGTAGCTTATGCACAGTATTATTTGGCTCTGAGGCTAATTTTTTAGCCGCCATTAACTAACAGTTCACGATATACTGGTTTTAAAGACCTTTTCCCCTCTCAATGACTTGGGGAAAGTAAATTGAAGACATTTATTGAAGTAATAGACTTTTGAAAATATAATCTTTAGTATGTGACTTTTTTGGATAGAAATTCCTGGATTGATATAATGAAATTTGGTCTGGTAGCTGCTTTGAGCATGTAAATTGTGGTATGATTTGGTACCTTAAGATTATCTAATACACAGTGGTACTCTGAGGACTCTAGAATATAAAAATCTTCTATAAGGTACCCGATGTACACTTAAAAATTAATCTTAACAGAGGCCAGAGTAATCTTAACAGAGGCACAGCAGTAGAGCATGTGCCTTGCACGCAGCTGACCTGGGATGGACAGTGACTCAATCCCTCGGCATCCCATATGGTCCCCCTGCCATGCCAGGAGTGATTTCTGAGTGCATAATTAGGATTAACCCCTGAGCATCACTGGGTGTGGCCCCCAAACCAACAAAAAATTAATCGTAACAAATCTTAAGTTATTTATAACATATCTCTAGACTCTGAGGTAAACTTTATATTCCTCTGCATTAGAACATTAGATATTTCTTTCATTGATCAGAAGAAGTTGATCATGCTAGAGATAGGACATTACTAAACAACAATGACAACAGAATACACATATACATACAATGAGGTGTGTATATCGATGATTCTACATGTTTGTGTATGCACACATTGAGTTTTAAACATTAGAAGCATACACAGCAAGAAGGTAAACTCAGACTATGAGAAACCTAGGGATTTAATGCATCCCAAGAGAATAGATGATTTGTTTCTTATTTCCAAGATGTTCGGGTGTACCCACCCCTTCACTGAGTGGAATGGCAAACATAGGCACATATTCTCTTGCTTTCTGCATTTTGTCTCAGTGTAGCTCGCTGAATGAGTTATTCTACTATGTCTCTTGGGTAGAAATGGTGCTGGGTTTTGTCATTATATGCTCTTTTCCACAGTGGATTGAGGACAGAAGACTCTTCCCCCTATTCAATGATGATCAAGCTACGGAAATGAATTGACTGACTGATATATGAATGGGAAAGATCACTCTGTACATCTTATGTATTCCCTGAAACACTGCCTGAACTTAGATGTCAACATGGCTTGATGCCAGTATGTAAAGATAATTACTATGATAAGTAGTTTTCCAGGCAAATAACTTCAAAAAATATCAGAAGAATATTTATATATTCAAAAAGGAGAAATCTTTTCTTCCAACATTTTTAAATGGATGGAGAAACCAGGTGTTTTCTCAAGATAGGAGACGATTTTTGCTTACACTTAAAAGTCAAAATTTGAAATGTTTTTGTAATATTTTGCTGAAGAGACTGGGTAAGAGTTATTAACTTGGACTTTTTATAGTGTTTTATATATGCATATAAAGGGAAACTGTATATATGTATGATAAATGATATATTTTAAAGTTCACCTCTGAATAATAAGACCTTACCATAATGAGTACATTGTCTGACTCATTATTAGTGAGTTATACTTTATGAATCATGTACAGCAAAGTAGTTTCTTTTTGCTATTTCTCCAACCCACAAAACAGTTTAAAGGTTAGACTATTATCAATCTCACTAACTTTAGGAATCTGTGGGTCTTCAGTTGCTCTGGGATTGAACACTTGATTCTAGAGGCAACCCTTACATAAACAAACACCATGTACTTTATGACTCTGCCTTAGTGACTAATTATTATTTTTGTTTTTCTAGTGTTCTACTTTTTTATTATTTTAAATTTCTTTATTTAGATACTATGGTTATAAGGTTGTTTATAATAAAGTTGTTTTTGTTCACAGTTACAAAGTTGTTCATGATTGAGCTTTAGTCATACAATGTACAGCACCCTTTACCAGTGTACATTTCCCACCACCAATGTCCCCAGTTTCCTTCTCCTCTTCCCTCTGCCCACTCCTTTGCCTGCCTTTGAGAAAGACATTTTTTCTCTCTATTTTTTCTCTCTCCCTTTTCCCCTTTTAGACACTCTGGTTTGTGTTATTTATTTATTTTGGGGGGGGGTTTGGGCCACACCCGGTGACGCTCAGGGGTTACTCCTGGCTATTCGCTCAGAAGTCGCTCCTGGCAGGCACGGGGGACCATGTGGGGAACTGGGGGATCGAACCGCGGTCCATCCTAGGTTAGCGCAGGCACCTTACCTCCAGCATCACCGCCCGGCCCCTGGTTTGTGTTATTGAGTGGTATCATGCCTATCAGTTTATCTCCTTTTAACACCCAGTTCTTGTGCAGAGTGATCATTTCCAACTACCATGATCAATGTGGTCCCTTTTCTGCCTTAACTGCACTTCCCCACTATTTGTGACAAGATTCCTGCTACAAAATGGTTTTCCTAACCCTCATCTCTATTGTCTCAATATTGTTACCATACTATCTTATTTTTATATCTTATAAATACGTATAATTACTCGATGAGTGACATTTTTTCTTTATATTCAATTATGTAGGTCAAATATTGATTAAAAAAAGAAAGAAAACAATATAGTCAATTCATTGTTTCCGTGAATTACACACACATACAACACAAACATCTACACAAAAATGTGTTCAAAACAGTAGTAGCTGCTATCTTCAGGCAGAAAGTTATTTTGGTTTATTTGAATTTTTGTTTTTATTTTTTTATTTTTGGTGGAGATGCCACATCCAGTAGTGCTCAGGGCTTATTTCAGAATTTCTGAGGATCACTCACAGAGAGCCTAGGTACCATATGAAATTCTGAGTAATGAACCCAGGTCATCCTTGTTCAATAAGACACTACCCACTGTCATATTGCTTTGGCCTCTACAACCAGAAAGATTTGAATGCTTGAAATAATAATTATATAACAGGGGCTTTGGTGCTGTTACATGTCTTTATTGCAGGTAGAATTTGTGACTGCTGAAAATAGTACCAATCTCTAACTTGTAGAAATGTAAACATACTCAGGAAATGGAACTAGTTTTAGGTGAATCATTGGTTTGGAATCATTGATTATAAATGGGATTATAAATGGGATATTTTCATCATTCTAAAGAAAAAATTACCTTTAGATGTTTTGATCTTTGTATCTGCTGTAAAAATTTTTTCTCTAAAAAGATGTTTCAAGTCTTACAATGTAGTACATTAATATCAGTATTGTCTATGAACTATTGAAATGTAATTAGCTATTAAATAAAATAAAGCATTTATAAATTTATTAAGGTACCATATTACTTAAATGCTGTGAAACTGGATTTTTTGCTTTATGTTTTATTGCTTATTAGTTTTTAAGGTATAGAATCTAATAATGTTTAAGGCAGCTGACTTTGATAAGTGATAACTTTAAGGTTATTTTTCCTGTGTTAATTACTTTAATCCCCCCAACAACCCTCCAAAGCAGATCATCATATTAAGATTTCTAAGTACAGAAGTGGATACTGTAATTGGTTGTTATTTGCTTATCTGATAATGGTGGAGCAAGCACTTCAGTCTTTCGATATGGCTATTGATCTACCTACTACCTCCTTACTTAGTGTTTAATGAGACATTTCCCATCTATTAAAACACTCTTTTGCCAGTTTAATTAAAAATTGCCCTGATAGGTCTCTGCATTATCCTGTTGGTTAGAATCAGAAGGAAAAAAAAGGAAAGAAAAAAAATGAACTCAGACCTCTTTATAATGCCATGCACAAAAGTGAAATTAAAATGAATTAAAGACTTTGATATCATACTTTAATTCATAATCTACATAGAAGAAAGCAAAGACAGAACTCTCCATAATATTGAAGCTAAAAACATCTTCAAGGATGAAATACTACTGATCAAGCTAGTGGACTCAAATATAGACAAATGGTACTACACTAAATAAGAAATTCTATATCTCAAAGGAAAAGATTACCAGTATACAAAAATTGCCCATGGAATGGGAAAGATCATATACTCACTACTCATATGATAAAAGGTCAATATCTGGGGCCGGAGAGATAGGCATTTGCTTTGCATGCAGAAGGACGGTGATTTGAATCCCCGCATCCCATATGGTCCCCAGAGCCTGCCAGGAGTGATTTCTGAGCATAGAGCCAGGAGTAAGCCCTGAGTGGTACCGGGTGTGACCCCCCCCCAAAAAAAAAACCAACATAAAACAAAAAATAAAAATAAAAACAAAGAGGTCAATATCTAAGATATATAAGGCACTGGTAGAGCTTAACAAGAAAAATTATCTAATCCTATCAAAAATGTGGGGAAGAGATGAACATTAACTCCCTCAAAAATGAAATATAGATTGCCAAAGAGCACAAGAAAAATGTTCCACATTATTAGTTATTAAAACAATAATGAGATATCTCCTTACACCATAGAGACTGGCACATCATAACGAACAAAAACATTCAGTGCTGGTGCTGATATGAGAAGGAAGGGTCTTTTGCTGGTGGAAATGTAGACTGGTCCAACTCTTTTTGGAAAACAGTAAGGACATTCATCAAAGAACTAGCTTCCATATGACTTATCAAAACCATCCTGGGAATATACTATAGAGGTCCAAGGACACAATTTAGATAAGGTATCTGCACACCTATGTTCATTGCAGCACTGTTCACAATAGCCAGAATCTGGAAACAACCTAATGAGAACAGATGAGTGGATAAAGAAACTGTGTATAACAAAGGAATTCTCTTCAGCTATTAGAATAAAAGAAGTCATGAAATCTACTTACATTTGGATGAACATTGATATGGAGAGAATTATGCTGAGTGAAATGAATCAGAGTGAGAGGAACAGACATAAAATGAACACACTCACTTATGGGATATGTATAAAAATAACATAGTTCGGCAATAATACCCAAGGACAATAAAGATGAGGGACAGGAGGACTGGTTCTTGGTAGGAAGCTTGCCATAAAGTGTGTAGTTAGGACAAAGAAGGGACCACTGCAACAATGAGAGATGGAAATGATCACTCTGGACAAGAACTGGGTACTGAATGGAGGTAAAGTCGTATGTATGATATCCCTTTAGTAACATTCAAATCAAAATGCCTAAAGGAAAAAAGGGAGGGAGAGAGAAATAGAGATAATAAAAATGTCTGCCATAAAGGAAGGCTGGGAAAGGAAAGTTGTAGAAGGGAAACTGGACATTGATGGGTGTTGGAACATTGTATGACTACAACTCAATCATGAACAATTTTGTATGTGTATTTTATGATTATTCAACTTTTAAAACCATTAATAAAAGAACCAACTACTACCCACAAAAAAGGATGTAAATATTTTCCTGAGATAAATTGTCTTTTAACCTGTTGAACCACTCTTATGCAAAATTAGTTCAGAAATGTTTCCCTGATAATAATTTAATGATTATGCCTTTATTTTTTATGACTATGTCACCTTGAGGCCTTTTGATAGAATATTTTTGGCACATTTGTTGGGAAATTAGGTCACAGACACAGCATTAAGCATTTGCAATTAGTAGGAAAATTCACCATTCACTTAATGATCTCTTATTTTCCTTTAAAATCATCATGCCAAATTATATAAAACTTGGAATGGCCTCATGTAGTGCATCTATAAACCTAAGGAATTTTCATCAGAACAATGTGCGAGAAAATTATTTTAGTGAAGTATAAAGTTTAATTTAAAGAAATTTTCTTAGAGAAATGTGAGAACCGTGGCCCACGCCATACTACAGCATTATGGCATTTGCCTTGCATGAGGCTAATCCAGGATCCGTCCCTGATATCCCATATAATTTCCAGCACCTGCCAGGAGTGATTTCTGAGTATAGAGTCAGAAGAAACCCCTGAGCGCCACTGGATGAGGCCCCAAAACAGACAAACATACAAAAAACAAAAATGAGAAATGAGAGGGAAAGAGAGTTATATGAATTCAAGAGAAAGCACTGGTTTCTTCAACAGCATGTGGTCCAAAAGGAGAATAATGTAAATTTAAAAGTTTATGACACTGTTGTATTTCTCACAGTCCAAACTAACCAAATAATCTACTATGTTTTAGTTCTAAAGTTGAAAAAAATTGTAGCATTGCAAAATTGACAACACATGTACTTCTAAAATTTCTTTCTATTTCTTCACATGAAAAGTATATCCTTTCCTCTAACCCAGAAATAATAAACTCATCACTGTTGAAGCAGATTTATCTATAACTGAAAATTCCTTCAATTAATAAAATAATCATTAGAACTCTTTTTTCTCCCTTCCTTTTTTCTTTCATTCTTCCTTTTTTCTTAGTTTTTGAATGGAATTACTAATAATAAATATTTAAACAATCACATCTAATCTTTTTTGTTATTAAAGTACATACTCACATTATAAAGTTAAGATAATAAAGAAAAAGTGTGTGATCATTTTAATAAACAAAACTTATCTAACAAAATTTAAAACTAGTTCTTGATAAAAATTTAGCCAACTAGGAGTAATGCTTTATCTTCCTGATAAAAAACATTTATAAGAAAAGAATTGTTATTATAACTACTGGTAAAAAAAAAGTAATAATTCCTTTCTGGCTAAGATCAGAAACAAGATAAATATGTCTACTTTTAACTCTTATGCATTGTATTGGAGGTCTTAGCCATTGAAATGTGGCCAAAATAGTGACAGAAAGACAAATTAAAACAAAAATCTCCCTTTTTATTTTATTTTCATAGAATTATTGATGTAGAGAATATTGATAAAATTTGTCAAAATATTAATAAAATAAGGTAAAAATTAAAAGGTTAAACTATGAAAACATGGGTCTGTGACATAGTATAGTGGGCAGGACAATTATTTTGTATATAATTCACACAGGTTCAATCCCTGGTACCCCATATATATTCCCCCGAGTTGTGTCAGGAGTGATCCCTAGGATAAGCTCTGAACTGTGCTGGAAGTGACCCCCACAAACAAAATTAAATTAGAAACAACAACAACAAAAAAAAAAAACAAGTACTGGAAAAGTAGCTCAATGGACTGAGTGCATATTTTATAGGCTGGAACAGCCAGGATAGTCCCCCAAGCATTTCAGGGAGTTAACTCAGTGTTTAGTGAGTAATGGCTCAAAGGCCAATATAAAATGAAAGGAAAGTTAAACTGGACCTTTAAAAATGATCAAAATCAACATATTTTCAATGTGATTTTTAAGAAAAGATAAGCACACCTATAATAGATAGAAATAATTCCAGCAGATGGACTCAGGGATATTTAATGGGGGAAGAAAAATGTTCCAAATGGTATCAGAAATATTAGAAATTTTTACATGAGAAATAATGAATATCAGTTCTTTCTTCACATGATAAGCAATAATTCATTAAAATGGGCAATATGCCAATATGGTGGAAAATATCCTAGCATCAATTATTACAATATATTTAGACACTAAAACTAAATATAAATATACAAGACTCTAAAACTAAAATTTCTAGGAAAAAGCAGTTTGTTATCTTTGCCAGTTTACGTCTCCTCTTCTTCCTTAGTATGATCAACAAAATATAGGAGCAAAATGATTGGAGAGTCCTTTCACAAAACAAGATATACATACAAACTACACATACTTATTATTTTGCTATTAGGTAAATATTAAAATCATAGAAGAATGCTCCCAGAGTCAGTTTTAAGAAGATCCTATCATTACATGGCATGGCATTCAAATGGTTTTATTTTTTCCTCTATGTGGAACATGCTGGGACTACTTGAAAGTCCCAAGAAACCACTAGGAAAGGCAAATTCTAGTGACTTACCTTGAATCATTTCAGAGGAATCCAAGGGGCAGAATATTCTGGCTATGTGAAACCCATTACCGAGGAAAGTTGAGTTTCCAAAAATTGACTTGCTTGCAGTGGGGTAGTTTGTCTCTATATGTCAATCATTATTATTTTGGAAAAAGCTATTTACATAGTATATGGTGGGAGAGTGACTGGGAACAAAGCAGCTTTGCAAATGCACTTTTCAAAGAATATTATGAGGTTATGAATTGGCCTTGAGCATTGATCCTTTCACCAGGCCATAACTAAAGCAGATATCAATTTCTTGCCTCAACATCTTGTTATGGGGAAGAAGTAACTTCTATGTCGAGATGTTTATGTACCATGCACCATTGTTAAGATGTTAACTGCTAATTTAATAAATGTATTATTCAAAATTATTAGAAAATGTTCTTAGAAATTCCAGTCATTAAATATAAAACAAATAAGAAAGTCTGGAGAGATGAATGAAAATTGTTGGGCTGAATCTAAATCTCTTATTTCTCAGCTCCTAATGGAGACATCTTGAAATGCGCCACTAGTTCCATGTTGATGCACAGGGAATGTTCTCCTTTTTCTCATGTTCATGTTCATCCCAGAAATAAGGTTGTCTTCAGGACACAATATACTTGATAAAAATGCATTTTTATTTGAAAAGTATGCAGAAGCAATACTTGAAGTACAGTTCTCAGTCATGGTATTTAAACCCCAAACACCACAAAATTATTGGATGCTATAATTTCTAAAAACACTAGAACTTTGGTACAAGAGAATAATGTCCTGACAGTGTTTGCCAGACACCCCAGTTCATTTAGGGACACATAGAATGAAAGTTTCATGTTTAATGTTTCAGGTTACATTCACAGCACTAGAAAAAAAAAACAGCAATGTGGATGGCAGACAAAACAATCAAATGTGCTTAAGATAAAATCACTTAAAAAATCAGGATACAGTGCAGCACTTGAGTATTAAACTTGAACTCTGTATAACTTTGACACATAAAGCTAGATTACTTCCTTTCCTTAAATAATTTCAGATACAATTTTTAAAATTAAGACTATGACACAATAGTCCTATTTGTACAAAAGGGTTTTTTGACCCAAATTTTACTATTCTGTTTAGAGTATACATTAATATACTGTCTTGAAAGAATTACAAATGACATACAAAATGAAACAACTCATTTTTGCCAATCATTTGACATATATTAAATATTTTCCAGTCAAATAACTATGATTTCAAGTTGATTATATTCTTCTAAACCTTTTAAAATTTCTACAAACATTAGTGTTCAGTTTTCACTGTGACACTTCTCTTCACAAGTGATTTAAATATACTGCAATTTTTTTAATAAATTCTTAGCTTACAATAAGTATCTGTTTATGAAGAAGAACATGATTTACAAACCAATTCTTACATATTTTTCCTTTGAGCTTGGCATGATCTTATTGGGCACCTAAGGGCATAAAAATTCCAAATGAGAGAAAGTCACTAAGATATTTGGTAAAATATCTTTGGTCTTTTAACTGTTTTTCCTATTTACTGTCATTTTTATGATATGTACTCTCTCTCCTGGAGCATTTGGCAAATTCCTGGAGAATAGAAGAGGAAAAAAAGCATGTTTTAATACTTTGCTAAACTGTTTTTGTGTGCCAACAGACTCATTCACTGGTTAAATAAGGGATCCAGTAGGTTAAGATCAGACATACTGGCTTATAAAGAACTTGCTAATTTGATACTTGAACTCTGATGACTGAAGAATAATCACCATGACTTCTATGACCCTCTGGGAAAAATAAAAGGAGCCAAGAAACAAACTGAAATAACCCAATACAATGACAACTCCTTTGTGTATTTCTCACCACATTGACATCTTTTATATAATTCCACTATTTTGGTCTAATTATTTTGTTCTGCTTCTATATAGTTTGAAGAAATAGTGTCTATTTTTCTCTCTATATAAAATTATTTCTATATATTTTCTAATCCATAGATTAAACTTGGCAAACATAACACTGCACAGAAGCTTGATGCTATCCCAGGAAAAATTCATCAAAAAGCAATTTATGAGAAAAATTTATCTAATGGCATAAATACAATTTTATGTTACCCCAATTTTGATGTCATATTTGGGGTTTCTATAATTTATATAACTTATTTGCTTTATTTTAAATATATAAACTTCCATTTAGTAAATAAAAATAATGGGAATGATGCAATGATACTTGACATGGATCAATTCAAGCTACAAAAATCACTTCTCTTAATAAATAGTTTTGGTTTTTATTCCTGGTTCTGTGCTCAATAATAACTCCTGGCAGGCTTGGGGGGACTATATGGGGCGCTGGGGATTGAACACCAGTTGGCATGTGCTAGGCAAACATCCGTTGTGCTATCTCTCTGGCCCCAATAATTATTTTTTATTTTCCTACCTAAAAATAAATCTTGTTCTGCCTTTGCTAAGAACTCTATTTAGACAACTTTTAACAACTCTATAGTTCTTGCTTATCAATGCCTTTGTGGTCAATTTCCAACCAAAATTCTAAGGCAATTTATAAAATTCCCTGTATGTTTAGCAATGAGTTTTTCAGTTATATCTTATAAGAATCTTCATGGTCTTATAAAATGTTGAAATATTATCATCTCAGATAATATTCTACATTTATTTTCCATGTTTAAGAATGTAACACTCTCCAGATATATTTATATATATTGTTCAAAGATCAAGAAGAAAATAGAACATATTGTTAGTTTTTCCATACTATTCCTTATATAACATTTGGCATTTTTAAAAATGACAAATTTTTTCCAAAAATATTTCAAATATTTCTTTTCAAGTCTGGTAGTAGATGATGAAAGACAACTTTTTCTGTCAGTTTGGATAATATCAGTATTCAGATATTTCTTTTTTTTTTTTTTGGTTTTTTTTTGGGGGGGGTCACACCCAGCAGTGCTCAGGGGTTACTCCTGGTTCCATGCTCAGAAATTGCTCCTGCAGGCACGGGGGACCATATGGGGCA
>PVKC010001039.1:19061-55278 GCA_004027635.1 Crocidura indochinensis
AAACGATGACCTTTTGCATGAAAGGCAAAGGCCTTACCTCCATGCTATCTCCTGGGCCCCCAGATATTTCTTTTAAAGAGTATTTTAGGAAGCCCAAAACTTCAATTTTATTTATTTATTTATTTATTTATTTATTTATTTATTTATTTATTTTGGTTTTGGTGTCACACCTGGCAGAGCTCAGGGGTTACTCCTGGCTCTATGCTCAGAAATCGCCCCTGACACAGGGGACCATGTGGGATGCTGGGATTCGAACCACCGTCCTTCTGCATGAAAGGCAAATGCCTTACCTCCATGCTATCTCTCTGGCCCCTCAATTTTATTTTTAGCAGTTAAGGTTTTTGATTTATATTGAAAGTGTTTGTGACACACAATAAGAAAAGCATATACACCCTCCTTTAAAGTGACTTGATATAGAATGGTGAACAATCTTACAATAAGGTTCTGGACTTTATACTATATTCAGCTATAGACAGTAGCTATTATACATACTGTTTCACTTTAATTGCTATATTTGGTTCAGTACTGAAAATACACTTAAACTTCATCAAGCTTACTGATTCCTAGTGCAATCTATTTAAAGTTTAATGAATATTTATTTGGTAACACAGTTATTTCCTCTGTGATCAAATTTTCTCCCTGTGAGACCATAAAACTTTTGTCTGATGAAGGGGAAAACATTTACTAGCATTACAGCAAAGACACCACTGATATATGCAATGGCCCATCTAGTTGAAAACAACAGATAAACTATTTGCTTTATAAAATACTGGTTCTTTGAGGCAGAGGGCTCACATCTAGTGTTGCTCAGGGCTTACTTGACTTCATGCTCAGAAATCACTTCTAACAGGCTCATATTGGATGCTGGGTTGATCAACCCAGGTTGATCACATACCAGGTAACCAAGTAAGTCCTCTATTTGCTGTATTATTACTCTGTCCCTAAAGTTTTAAATTTTCTTCGCAATATACTTAGTAATATAGTAGTGATGGCAACTGTTTATAGATATGATTTGTAAATTTTTTACAAGTGCTATCTAGAGACCCACAAAATTAATTCCCAATATACCGTATTTTCTTGATAATTTATTTTATAAACATTTGTCATACCAAGACATTGTTTATCCTTTATTTTTATTATAGCTAAAGAATTTTTTATATTTTACATTAAAAGGCAACCTTATATCTAAACACATCAGAAATGTTAGTGATATCCTTAAACTTAAATTCTTTGTTGACATCAGAAGACCTTGAGTTGTGTTAATGTCTCTGGGAGACTTTGACACATAATAGGAAATAAACTATATGATTAGAGACAAATTTGATCACAGAAATATCCGAGGCACTGTTAGAACAATGTAAACATCAAACCAGTGTAAACACTCCAAAAATGGTTTGGATATCAGCGAAAAATTTCATGTACATTTAAAAATATTTCTACACAATATGTATGGTTTATTAAAGCATTTGGGAAATTATCAAGCACATCTTTATTAGATACATGCATTAGTGGTTTAAAGTAATACATATATTCATGGCACCAATACAATATGAAATGGCAAATTGAATTATATAGGAAAATTGACTCCAAATTAATTAGAGGAAGAATTTCTAATAATGGCTCATAAAATTTGGGGTTATCTAGACTGGTTATGTATAATCATAATCAAAGATTTTTGTTTTGGATCACACCCAAAAGTGCTCAAGGATTATTTCATGCTCTGTGCTCAGGGTCACGCTAAGTGGTGCTGAGGGACCATATGCTGTATATGTGTATCACACACACCAGGGATCAAGCCAAGGTTGTCCACATGCAAAGCAAATGCTCAATTCTCTATAGTATCTCTCTGCAGAAGAAAAGCAACCAAAATACAAATGAAAGAGAATAGAACTCTACTGTAAATTAGTTTTCTTATCTCTCTTAAATTTCATTATATCAAAGATTATAACTTAACACGATTGCTTAATAGAAACTTTTTCTATAATTATGGGCAATCAATACCATCTGCTTTAGGCTCTAGCTATTAAAAAAAAACAAATACATTCCCAATAAATACTTATTCTATAGCTTACAATTACATAACCTTAGCAACAGTAAATCAAATAACTGGAAAATGAATAGAAATAAAATATAAATTCAAAATAGATTACCTTTGGGGTTTTTATAAAGGCTTTAAAAATCCCTATTATGGAAATATGGAGAGCATCAACATTTGAGTCTTGTGAAATTCCCTTGAGTTATCCAATACTGCATGGTTTAAACCATTTTGTTACTGTTCTTTGTTCTTTTAGTGATTTTGCTTTTATGTTTGCAGAGCTAGGGGTGGAACCCAGGGCTTCATGCTTCCAAGGCAAGCTCAGACACTGAGCCACATCCTCAGCCTTTTCTTTTTTTCTTTTTTTTTTTAAATATGGAACGCTTCACGAATTTGCGTGTCATCCTTGCGCAGGGGCCATGCTAATCTTCTCTGTATCGTTCCAATTTTAGTATATGTAAGGAGAAAAACCTTTGAAGTTATCTAATAGGTTTTCATCTTCATGTAACTGGCACCTAGTCACAAAACACCACTGGAAGCTGACCCCAAACCTCATCCATCTTAGATACTGGCATGGAACAGTAGAAACTCAGTAATTGAGCCCTTTATGCTGAAAATTACACAGTGTTAATTCCATCAAAACTTCCAAACTTCTCTGATTCATGGCACATTGCTGTATCATACTATTTTTTAGAATATTATAGATAGATAAACCCCTGGTCTTATATTCATAAAGTAATTCAATTCCAGTTGGGTAATAGGAAAAAGTAAAAGGAGATATTGGAATACAGGGTTTTAAATGTGTATAAAAATTTGCGGAGTATAAAAATGTAGTTGACTGGCAAAAATTTTTGAGAAACTTTTAAACTGAAAATTAAATACAAAAAGAGGAAACTTAAAGTACAATGCTTTTTATTGACAAAGTTTGCTGAGAATGACTTATGCTTATCAGAAATTAATATCAAAACTAATAGGGTATTAGATTAGACACAATAAAAACATGTCAATAAAAATACTATTGTGATCATTTTTAGAAAGAAAAAGCCATCTTTATGTGAAAATATAAAGTGATTACACTTTTGGTAAAATAAGAAACAGTACACAAACATTTTATATATATTTATATATGTATATATAGATCATATATACCTCAACCAGGAATATTTTACTGTATGAGACAAAGATAAAAATGAATATGTTGTAATGTGATATGTCATCAACTATTATATGACTAATTGTAACATGAAATTCAGAATGATCATAAAATTGATCCGTCATTATTATGTTTTATCATTTTTGTTTATTTATAAACAAACATCTGCATTTTTACAATTGATTATAAACCATGGGTGTATGAGGATTGGAGAGCAGAAATATGCTTTTAAGAATTTCCAAAATACTTTTGCATATCATGAAGAAACACACAGCTAGTAGACACTTAGACTTATGTCACCATCCATTTTTTTTTTAAAAATTAAGGCTAAATCACTTCCTTCATCTAAATGACCTAAATGACTACACTACATTGTTTGAGAGCTATTTAATAAATAGCTAATTTAATGTTTAATTGTGACTCACCATTGACCAAAAGAAATAAAAGTGAAACTGAACATGGAACTATTTTTACAATTTGGTTTGAAATGGAAAGCTCCATTTCCCAACATTATCAATTGGAATTATCTCTTAATCCCAATTGATAATGTCAAGTTCTAATTAGGTTGAGTGATATTTGACTAAGAAACTAGACATCTGTGTAGCAGATATATTTCATTCAATAGGCCAACAGCCATACTCCCCAAATTCCATTTTTCCCGAGTTTTTTCTCTTAAATTTTCCGTTTACATATTCACAGTCTTATACTTGTCTACCTGTCAATAAAATATAAAAATGGCATGATCATTCAATCTTCAATATTTTAGCAGAAGTCTGGCATTCATTTTCTCATAACCATAAAGAGAATTTAATCACTCAAAAACATCTTATTGGATGCATGTGTTGATATCATTCTTAATTAGCCAAAAAGTATTCTATACTATAGATCCATGTTTATTTTATCATTCTCCCCAATGCAAACCTAAACATATAGATCAAATTTTATATAACTAGAAAATGAAATCTTAAAAATAACTATTCACATACATAATATGTCTACATTATCCATTTCTCAATTCAGCTGGGTAATTTTTCTTATTTAAAACTGCTACTTCTTCTTGAATAGATTTGTATATACTTATCTTCTTTATAAGATGAACTTGTTGGGAATCCATAATGGTGAGATCCCAATAGAAAAGCTTTGTTCTTGTTGGAGAGGCCTCAGAGTTAACTGGTCGACTTTTTTGAACATTCTTTACTAGTCTGGCTTCTTAAAATAAACTTCTGGCAGAAAAAGAAAGACATGCCATTGTGCATGATCAACTCAACAATAATTTTGTGGTTTATCCTTGGGAAAGCAGTATCTGGGTGAACTTCTGGATGAATTTTTCCTAGGCAGAGCTTAGCAGGCACATTTTTTCTCAGTTGGTTTTTCTCCATCAAGTTTTCCAGTGTTCCCACCATTAACTGTGTCAGGGACTTGAGTTTTCTCAACACACTGTTCCATTCGCTTCATTATTAAGTCCAGGAGGGTTTCCACTGCTTTCTCCACATTATGGCCAGTGGCTGCACTTGTTTCAAAATATGGTATGCTAGCATAGAAGATATGACAAATATTTTCGAGGAAGGAGTCAGAAAAGATACATAATAGACAAGTGAGTTACAACATTCACATACAAGCTATGGTTGCTGAGATTGTGAAATCATGATTTGGCAGGATAAGGTGTAAATTTTTTTTATTCTCAGCAAATAAAACTGATGTGCCACTTTTTAGAATGTTGATTTCTAGTTTTATTGGCAAGAAGTCATCACTTAGTGATAATTAAGACTAACCATCTCTGAACCAATATTACGATTAAATAAATTTCCTTCCCAGACAATACCCTAGGGTACTGATTTTATAACTGAGCACACACCACAGAAGATATTCATGTCAAAATAAAAGTTTCAATAGACACTTGCATTCTTAAAAAATTACCAAGAAAAGGCCGGAGAGATAGCACAGCGGTAGAGCATTTGCCTTGCATGCAGTCGACCCAGGATGAATTTGGGTTCAATTCCCGGCATCCCATATGATCCCCTGAGCCTGCCAGGAGTGATTTCTGAGTGCAGAACCAGGAGTAACCCCTGAGTGCTGCTGGGTTTGGTCCCAAAACCAAATATATATATTTGCTATGAGTCTCCTTGAGATATGTATATGTGTATATCAGTAAATATACTGATTATTTACCCCACCAAGTTTTACTTTTTTAGATTTAATACAGTTTCATCATGTTGAGCAATTATCTGCTATGAGTCTCCTTGAGATATGTATATGTGTACATATGTATATGTGTACATATGTATATGTGTACATATGTATATGTGTACATATGTATATGTGTACATATGTATATGTGTACATATACATATCTCAAGGAGACTCATAGCAGATAATTGCTCAACATGATGAAACTGTATTAAATCTAAAAAAGTAAAACTTGGGGGGGGGTAAATAATCAGTATACAGAGGGTAGGGAGCTTGGCATGTAGTACCCAGGTTCAATCCTCATCATCTAACACCCCCCCCCCAGATCTCCAGGAGAAATTCCTGAGTGCAGAACCAAAAATAATCCTTAAGCATCATGGGGTACAGCTCAAAACCAACCACCCAACCAAAATATGACAAATTCTGTCATGGAAGTTCAGTTATGATTGCAGAGAACTTTTAAGTTTTGCCAGCTAAGTTTCAATGGCATACTTAAATATGATTGCAACATTATGTAAGGCCAAATATGATTTTTTTAGAAGTCTTATAATGAGCTGTTATTGAGGTCTGATGCTATTGGCAGGAAGCTGGATGCACAAGAGCACACTGCCTGAGGTAAATCCAAGCTCTGCTACTTACTAGCTCTGTGACTTCCATCACTCACTTGCTTTGAACCTCTCAATCCTTAGCACATATAATGGTATAACGTGATCTCTTACCTGTGGTAGTGTTGGCTTAATTGTATTAAAGTTTATGAACAGTTGCCAACACATACATATTTAGTGTTAGTGGCTATTACTGTTAATGTTATTTAAAATATCAACATTCTTCTGAAGGACCTTTCTCAAGCACAGACCATTTTGGATTCCAGGGGTTCCTTCTCCTAACATCAATCTTCATGTCCCTGTCCTACCCCAAAATAGCAATGTGAAGGTCTGTCTCTGTGCAAGTGACCTACCTGTACTTGTCTGCTAATTCCCGGGCTTGCCGCTCATTGACTTCCCTCTGGTCAGGCAGGTCTGCCTTGTTGCCGATTAATATGATATCTGGATTTTCACAATAAGCATTTGCTTGCAGTTGGCCTTGGAAAGAAAGCAGATGGAATCAGTACGTTAGTTATAAACAAGTGATGTCAAATGATTGCTCATACTTCGGATTCCTAATCTAATTGTTTATCTCTAGTTTGGCAGCTCTGTAGGAACAATTAGCCAATTTACTTAACTCTTTCTTGCCTCAGTTTGCTTAGCTGTGAAATGGAGATAACACCTTAAAGCAAATGGTGAAGATGATACACAGTGAACCAGAAGTATGGAGAGACACCTATATGAGCTCTTCTACATTCAGGGAAGTGCCAAAGACAGGTAGCTTCATGATATTGTTCCTTAGATCTAAATGTGAGCTGCAAGTATGACTGCTCTCATCTTTGGGAGATATCTTCGTTTCCATCTGAAGCTCAAGATGGAACCATTTTGAACCTCCACAAATTCAAACAGAAACAATTTTAGAGCATATACTTAATTTCTCCCCCCCCCCATTTAAACAGCGAGTGTGTGCATATGTTTTTTTGTGTGTATGTGAGAGAGAGAGAGAATGTAAAAGAGAGATATATCACCAAAGGGAGAGAGATGAAAGTGTAAGCGGGAAGAAAGGGATGGAGGAGAGATGGGAAGCAGAAGAAAAATGGAACAAAAAACCTGCCAACCTTAGTTTCAAGGTTTTCTAGGAATGTCCTAATGTCAATCTCAAGACATGCTATGGCCAAACTGGCTGAGGCTCCAGAAATAAAGATAAAATGAGACCGGTTATTTGGATATTATAGATTATTAGATATAATGGTCCATTATTTTAAATATCGAAGCATCTTTCAAGGTATTTAAATTTTATTTATATTGTATTTGGGCCACCTAATTCCTGACTTTGTGTTCAGGCATCACTCCTGGCAGTGCCCATTGCAGGGGATTAAGCCTGGATCTACTACAAGCAAGGCAACTGTATTATTTCTCCAACGCTAGGCCATTTTTTTTTGTTTGTTTGTTTTGGGGTACTACATCTGGCTTCAGGGATTACTCCTGGTTCTGAGTGCAGAAATCATTCCTGGTGGGCTTGTGGAACCAAATGGAATCCAGGGATCTAACATCTGTGCAAGGCAAATACTATCTGTATAGTATTGCTCCAATTGCACCTCTGGTTATTAAAAATAAATAAATAAAAGCTTCATCCATCTTGGAAAAGTGTGAACTATCATATTCTGAAAGAACCTAATACTTCCTATCTTCTTAGAGCCTGATAATAGATTTGAATATTTGAGATTAGAAAAGTAATAACTTAATGAACTGTAGACAGATCCTAGGACAAGCGCTCATTTTGAGAAGCAGTTTAGGAAGTTAGAATGGATTGATATTTTTCTTCATAGGGATTGTAGATATTTCTGAGCTCACGTTTATAGTGAATAGTGGGAACAGAAAGGCATCTCAAAGGGGTGGAGCACATTCCTCATAGCATGTCTTTGTTGGTCCCTATGCACCACTGGGGAGACCCCTATAACAATCAAGCACCATGTATAGGTATGCATACTTGTTATTAGAAATAATATCAGGGGCCCGGGAGATAGCATGGAGATAAGGCGTTTGCCTTTCCTGCAAAAGGTCATCGGTTCGAATCCCGGTGCCCCATATGGTCCCCCGTGCCTGCCAGGAGCAATTTCTGAGCATGGAGCCAGGAGTAACCCCTGAGCACTGCCGGGTGTGACCCAAAAACCACACACACAAAAAAAGAAATAATATCAACAAAATATGTTGATAATATATGAAAGATTAACTGCATATGAATAATATATTAATATGTAATCATATATATCAATATATGAGTAATTTTATAATATATGTGTATGTGTGCAAACATATATTTGAGCATATGTAAACATATTGCAATGGAAGAAAGCAAATAATGTCCTTTTTGCATAATTTGTATCCTATGTGGCTACAGTCAAAATCACAATGTAAGCACAGGTAAAATGTCAGGAGGAAGCTCTGACCAAACTAAATAGAAAGTGTGTTGAAGAGATACAGAATAATTGATTTGTTTTATTGTTTGAAGTGGAAATGTCAGGAAAAGTTTCTTTCAAGATATGAATAAGTTTTGATCAAAAACGTGAAAGATGAAAGAACTAGCACATCCTGTCAAGCAAAGAAGAGAAACCAAGGCAGAGGGAATCAGCTTACAAGTGAAAAAGCCCAAACCAGGAGTAAGTGTTCCATCCTGGAAACTCAGGAGAGACTTGAGGTGTGAGCTGAGAGCTGAGGGATGCGATAGAGGATGCCAGGCTTAATTCTGGGGCCCTTGCATATGAGTCTGGGCTTTACTCCAACTCAGAAGGGAATTCCAGAAAGACTTGAAGAATATTCAGATCTAAGTTGTTGTTGTCGTTTTGTTTTGGGGGCACAGCGGCAGCACTCAGAGGTTACTCCTGGCTCTGTGCTCAGAAATCACTCCTGGCAGGCTTGGGGGACCATATGGGATCCGAAGGGTCAAACCCGGGTCCATCCTGGATCATCAGCATAGAAGGCAATTGCCCTACCACCGTGCTATTGCTTTGGCCTCCTAAGGTTTTTTTTTAAATCATTCTGACCCCAGGAAACTTCTTTAAAATAAAAGAATATAGAAAAGAGTAGAATCAGTCCCTTAGGATATTAAATGTATCATTGAGATCAAAATTTGCTTTGGTATTCTAAAATATAAAAAAAAACTTTTCAGTCTAACTGTCTGAGCACATGAGCACAGGTTTGTTCTCATGTATCACATGGCCACCCCCTGCACTACTTTGAGTGATTCTTAAGCACAGACTCAGGGATGGCTACTATGCACTGTTTTGTGTGGTCTCTAAACCAAAAGTGTTCTCCTAAATACTATATCAGCCATTAAAAAGGAAAGTCAAGCACTATCTTATGTGTTAATAAGTGTCAATATGACTTTAATTACTATTTAGGTTATTATTGATATTTATACTAAGTATATATTATAATAAGACTAGAGATATTTTATATATGATTTTCTTTATATTTGAACATTACAAAAATGACTTATCATTGGTTAACAATACTATAGAATTTTAGGAGTATAGAAATATACCTACTATATTATACCTAATATTATACCTATCTGCATGAATATTTTTATATGATCTGACTATTGACAAAAAATACTTTTCTTTCAGGTAGTTTTTAAGCTCTGGGACATTTTCTCATATAATTATCCTTGTGCTAATGATAAATACAATTAACCCATGTACAAAGGCTCAAAAAATGTAGCAAAATTCTTTGCTAGATTAATGTGTAACTTACTTGGTTTTAAGAAGTCTTTCAAGACTCATGATCAAAGGGAATTAATAGTCTTCATATAACAATAATAAGAGCATTAAATATAGATATTGATGAAACAACATAGGCTTCTTCAAAATCTCAAGGACAATTTAATTTTAGGTCATCTTTACTGCTCTACCACTCTGAAGATGACACAGGAAATGCAAAACTCATGTTTTCCAAAGTTATCTGTAGTATCCAGTGTGGCTTCAACATGCGAGGAAAATAAGCAAATATATCTGATTGGTCCCCAAGTAGGCAATGCAAAATATTTAGTGTCACTTACTCATCCAGTTTCTGACATTTAAGAAGCTCTGTTGACTTGTAAGGTCGAACATTAATAAGAAACCCATGGCGTCTCTGAAAAATGCAGTCGTGAGACTTCGGAATCTGTAAAGAAAATACAGAGAAGTGTTTTGAAACAGTCTACAAACATACTATGAGTCTAATAGAAAAAATACTACCTCCCTATAATATGAAACTCTCCTAGAATTCTTCATGGATTATTCTAAAGAACTGAAGAATGTGCAGAAGCATTAGTGAAGGATCTGGGGGAAAAAAGGTTGTAGTCATTTTTAGAGACTACATGTTCTGGCTCCATGTCTTATAGAGCTTAGATAGTTTCTGATTTTCAATAAACACATTCTCATACAGCACCCTGACTCTCTCTCAGATAGTTGTGGTTCACAATTAAAGCACAAGTCACTTCAAAATTAGGACTTCAACATAAATCATTTCAGAATCAGGACTTACTTTTTTCATTCTTCTTTGCCTGGGCCCACAAAAAAGTTTAGTACATGAAATCCTAAACATAAATACTTGTGATTATATGAAAAAACCATGACTTATTAAAAACTGAAACCAGATTTCTTTTGTAGGAAGAATAAAGAAGACTTTGATGAGAAAACTTTTGCTTAAGCTCTATTTGAGGGATAAGACTGATCTTCAGGCTAACCGACAAGAAGGAAGGAAAAGACACAAAGAAAGTAAGAAGAGGAAGATCATTTAAGAGAGCTATGGGCAGTTTGAAAGAAAGTTATTTTTAAAAGTTTTCAAAATCATCCTTAAAGTAGGATTTTTTGAAGAATATACTCTCCTGGGCAATGCAAGTCTTTGTATCCTTCACTCCTAATAGGAGACTATTCCAGTATCTTCTGTGAAGCGGAAGTGTCCTAAGATCCAGCTCAATACTGGCAGTGAGCAAAACCAGACACCACAGAGGGACTGGAGACTTTTTGAGTAATAAAAGATAAAGAAAAGAACTTGGAAGTGAGATTTTTAAAAGTCCTATCATTTTGAAATAGAGAACCCTATGACTCCCTATCATACTAAGTTTCTGTCTTTTATTTTAAACATTTGTACATTTTGGGGGGTGAATCTCTTTGAGATTATTCAATAATATTACCCATTTCCTTTGACTCACTTATGACCCATATAATGACTAATACAATTGTAAAGATCTAGACATTTTCTGCTCCTCACTTCGTGTGCCCAAAGACTCCCTAATGAATGCAAGAGTGACCAAGTGCAGATTTTCAAATTCCAACTCACGATTCCCTACATTTTTTGTCAGTGCCATCACTATTATCTGAGTTACCATAACCTTTTTCTTCTTTATATGTTGCAAATAATTTCTAATACCTTGACTTTCTCTTTTTCTTCCCTTTATACTGCAAATACTATAGTTCTAAACCCATTCTTTCTTTTTCACCTTCAATTAGCCTACTCAATAGTCTTCCCCTTCCAATAATGTATGGGACCTCCAACCCCAGGTCTTTCTAAATTTATTACTATTGCTTATATAAATCCTTTTCTGAAACTACTGGTGATGCACCATTCTCAGAATGATGATAAACTCTAATAAGGTAGCAAAGCAGCATGAACTGATTTGTGCTCATCTGCCCCATTTTGGCTTGACTACACACGGACATGTTTTGTTCTGAGGATGCTCACTGTGATAAGGGCTTCCACACATGATGGTATCTTTGTAAAGAGCCTCTCTTTATCTTTTTTTCTGGATCAAGTTTACATTGGACGTGAGAATACATATAACTGCATGGAAGGAAATATCACTTCTATAAGCATCTTAGCCCAAATCCATTTCTGAGTTATGGGCTCCTCCTAGTGAATCCACCTATTATTTTTTTCCATTACTCTCTTTTTTTTTTTTTTTTTTTTTTTGGTTTTTGGGTCACACCCGGCAGTGCTCAGGGGTTACTCCTGACTCCATGCTCAGAAATTGCTCCTGGCAGGCACGGGGGACCATATGGGGCACCGGGATTCGAACCGATGACCTTTTGCATGAAAGGCAAACGCCTTACCTCCATGCTATCTCCCGGGCCCCCCATTACTCTCTTAAAACTATATTTTGTTTGTTATTTTCCAAATGTCCAACCTAGACTCTAAAATTGAAAGAAAAAAGTTATGCTTCTTACTTATCATCTATTATATGTGTTCATGGTCCTGGACAGAGTACTTACCATCTATCTAAATGCCAAATTAAAAAATTCAAGTAATATAAAAATATAAATTATTAAATGTGCAAACTAACTTTAGTATGAAATAATACTTTTAATAGCAAATCAGGAAGAAGATAGGTTTTAATGACCAATGACTTCTAAATTAGGGTTTTGATGGTAGAAGGTTTTGAGGATCTAGGATCCTCAAGCTTTTTAAACAGGGAATCAGTTCAGGCCATCAATGTCCCTCAGACCATTAGAGGGACTGACTATAGTTAAAAAAAATAAAACTATGAACAAATTCCCATGTACACTGCATATACCTTATTTTAAAGTTAAAAAAGGAACAAATATAATATTTAAAATAATGAACAACTAAAGTTAAATCAACAAACTTACTAGTATTTCAATATTGAACTATGGGCCTGCTTTTGGTGGCCATAGTTTGAGTACCCTCCTCTGGTAATAAGAGGAGATGGAAAGTGTGGCACACATTTCATGAGTACCGCAGGTCTGGGATGTGTTGGTTGCTAAGCAAGATAGGCAGTGGTGGAAAAAAAAAAACAGCCAGTGGACTGGATAAATATCCTTGGTGGGCCACATGTGGCACATGGACCATAATTGGAGGCCTCTAGGTTTAATCAATATTCCCAAATGCTGAAATGATTGTGTGTGTGTGTGTGTGTGTGTGTGTGTGTGTGTGTTTCTACTACTCACTAGAAATTCTCAGTGATTATTGACTGGTGCTTTTATTGACTGGTTTTCTTTAGAGACTGATTGTATTTATAAAACTGTCTCTGCCTCAACCATAATAGACTGTTCTCTGCAACTGTGTAATGTCTGTTGAGGACCAGGATGTTTTCAAATACACCTCTTACTGCCCAGAGAACATGGCAAAGTTACTTAAAAGTATTTTGCAGTGGTCGGACTTTTGCCTTGCACACAGCTAACATAGGACAGATCCCCTGGTACCCTATTTGGTCCCCCAAGCCAAGAGCGATTTCTGAGCACATAACCAGGAGCAACCACTGAGCCTCACCGGGTGTGGCCCAAAAGACCAATAAATAAATAAATAAATAAATAAAATAAAATTCTTTTGTCCAAATACAAGTGGAGCAAACACTTCTGCAGACACAGCAACAGAGATGGTCATTTATGCTCTAGAAGAGTTTCATGCCCCAGTTGCTTTTTTCCCCCAGAATCCTTATTGTCCACTATTCTTCCTTAGAGAATGATAATCAATTCCCATCTCAACACACTGGCCTCATTTTATCTAGTCTGTCAATAGAATAAGAAAATCTGATATTGTATACAAAAACAGACTTCAGAGTTGCATTTAGAACCCTTTCTCCCTCACTGCAAAATAAGACTATGGCAGTTATTCTTGGATTTACATAAAGGATCTGATTTTTTTCCTCCTTCTTCCCATGATGTCACTTTATCAATAATGATTATCTTAAAGGGTTATGGCACCAGATGTCTCTGGCACAGTTCTAAAATGTGAGACACTGTTTATCTTGTTGCCTAGTAACACCTTTCCTATACAGAATGCAAAAATCCTCAAGGGATAAATAACCCTCAGTGTCATTAAGAATGTCCCAAGTGCTTTCCATTTCCTTCATAGAGCAGTTGTCTAAAGGGGGCAGATGAGAGAAGCCTGCCATCATGCTAGACTGACATATCATGTGCCAGGACATATGGGAACCACATTTTCTCATAGTACTTCTTCAAAAATGAATCAAATTGGTCTATAAAACATACATCTTTGTGACAACAAAACTGACATATGAAGAAAGATTCTTGTGAGGGATGACTTGAAAGGAACCAGCAGTGTTGAAGGATGTGTGTAAATGGAATTCACAGTCAGAAAAGCGAACAGAGAGGGCCCAGCACCTCTCCTGGCGTTCACACTCCCAGAAAGTGAAAACATTTTGGATGCATTTCAAAATCTTAAGTGTTTACAAGCATAAACATTCGGAGACATGTGGTACAGAATTGGAGGTGTGTGCCATCTAAATATCTTCTCTGCCAATGTATTGCCAATTTTTATTTAAGCTAATATTGAAAAGTTGCACTAGCAGAGGATCGTCAGCACTTTGCAAAACACTGGGTCGTAGAGACACATTTCCATCAAATAAATGGACTAGCACTTTCAGCTGTAAACAATCCTGATGCCTGTCAACTAAGAATGCCTTTTTTTTTTCATGAGCACCTTATCAACATGATGCTGAGGATCTAGGTAATATCTCTTCCATCTGTAAAACTATTAAAGAGGAAAAGTCATGAGCAAAGTAATGATCAAGCAGAAGAGGTAGGATCCTAACAAGACTTCTAGTAAAAGACTATGTCAGAGGAGGGACGAGATACATCATGGTGGAAAAAGAACAAAATTAGTCAAATGGCCTAGTTGGAGAGGATGTGTGGAAGAATGGAAAGAGATGAAAACAATATCACTGTTTTCACATGTCCATAAATAGTGCCTGATAATAGTGATAATAGTGCCTGAGTGGTAGCACGGGACTAAGGCATTTGCTTTGCACATGGCTCACCCAGGATGAACTTGGGTTCAATCCCCATCATCTCATAAAGTCCCCTGTGCCAGGAGTGATTTCTGAGCATAGCACCAGAAGAAATCCCTGAGTGCTGCCGAGTGTGGCCCAAAGACCAAAAAAATAAAAGAAGCTCCCATCTCAATTCGTCTCAATTCAGGGGAAGATTTTCTCCCACTGGAAAGGATGAAGACATTGCCCAGAAAATAGAAAATAGCTTCAATAATATTTTTACAAATTTGAATTTTGAGACACAGAGATCAAATACCAAGACCAGTTGAGATGAATTAAGTATAAATAATTTCATAGTGACTCCTTGATACAAAACTCCATTTGGAACCCTCTGATTTTCAAGTTCACAAGGGTATACACTTTGAAACCAGGTTTTCTATGTCATTTGGAGTCAAAAACAAGGTCAAGTCTTACCGCTCTTGTCCGGCTGTGTCCCACAACTGAAGGTGCACCTTAAATGCTTTCCCTGTAGTTCCATTTGGTCCCTGGGTGTTATAAACCTGAAACACACAATGTTCATCATTTGAGACTGTTTTTGACTTTGTCAATGTTCACATTCTCTGGGTTCACCCGGCATGTTTTTTCTCAATTACGATAATCAAAGTTCATAGTGCAGAATAAATATTTGCTATGTTTTTTTCCCAGAAGTATCACATATACTCTCACTTTTAAATGTCAAGTACAAGTATGATTTTCAACACAATTTAGGCATACTGCAAACTTAAATTAGGCACCTTCTGTCATTCCCTCATGGAGCAACAAACATTAGATTTAGGACCCAAGTTCTGGGTTCAAATATCAATTCTAAGTTTAACCTCAGAGTCTTCTGATTTTCTTATCTGCAAATGGAGATGTATAATCTCTTCCTACTGTATAGTTACTGCAAACTGAAATAAAATTAATAGGTGAAAAGGCATTAAAGAAAACTAAAATGCTTTACAAGTACTTAAAAAATTTTTATGGATTTTCCAGAAAGATCATCATTAAGTATGCATAGAATTTCATAGTAAGTTCATAGTAAGGCTATTTCATTTCTAGACATTACTTCAAAGGATCTTTTCTTAAAAACCATTTCACTTTAGTAAATGTAAGGTATTTAAAATTTTTTGTTTTGTATTCTTCAGGCATAATCAAATTTGGTCAGGGCTTATCCATGGTTCTAAACTACAAGATCACTCCTATGGGTCTAGGTTCTAAGGTAACCATAGGGGCTGTTGGTGATCAAACCTGGGTCAGCCACGTACAAGACAAGTGTCTCTTACAGTACTCTCTCAGGCCCCTAAATAGTTTATTTTTTATTAGACTAATGCACAAAGATTTTTGTTATCAGCTTTGTCTATTAGTTAAATTTTTTATAAACATTTTTTGCAATGCCAGGGATTAAAACCAAAGACTCATTTTTCTAAGATAAGTGTTTTGCCACTTAGTCACATCATTACAAAGATAAAACCGCTTTAAAAGGAAAATTTTTCAAGGGCTTATCCTTATAATAGGAAAATTGGGATGGAAGAAGGCAGGAGTTATTAGAAGTTTGCTTACTTAAACTCTACTGCCATATTTTAACTTTCAGATAAGGTCCAAGGTATTATAAGAAACCTGAATTCAACTGTTAAACCAGTATTTCCTTTCCCCCTCCCCAGTTCTTAAGGAATGACTATATTTGTGACATCAAACGGAAGCCACAGCTGACTTGGCAATGAAACATACCTTTGGTGGCAATCAATCTGGCTAGGCTTATGTGCCTATGCTATGTGTCTCTCATGTCACAATATCCTTACTCCTGTCATTAGCGTCTAGCATAGGAGAAGGAAATGGCTGTGATTCTCACTTAAGCTCCCTTATCTTGGAAAATGGGATGGATATGTCTCACATTCTGTTCATAATAAGCCAGTGATTGATGGCTGAGTCCCCACATAAATAAAAAATGCAGCAAGACTTCCAAAGCTCATGTTCCTGCTATTTGCCAATCATTCGTTTAACCTCTTTCTCAAAAGGAGAGAAACACACACTTATTCTTATTGAGGAATTTAGGTTCAAATTAAGAGTTAATTTTTTTTAGATCCTGAATAATTCAGGATTTGAAAAATTCCTTAAGAATTCACCGAAAACACACCATAAACCCATTAATTATTTATTTTAGCTGCTCTTTATACATTTGGAGACAAACGTGATTTATGGCACTCAATATTTTTTCCTAAGCTAAATGTTATTTTTAATTGTGAAAGTGAAAAATAAGGGTCTAAAAGACAAGTTAGGAATTTCAAGTGAATTTAGAACAAATACTTTACTATGCAATCAGCATAGTTATTTGTTTGTTTGGTTGGTTGGTTTTTGGTTTTTGGGTCATACCCGGTGATGCTCTGGGGTTACTCCTGGCTATGCGCTCAGAAATCACTCCTGGCTTGGGGACCCTATGGGACACCAGGGGATTGAACTGCGGTTCATCCTAGGCTAGTGCACTCAAGGCAGACGCTAGCACCACTGCTCCAACCTCTCAACATAGTTTTTTAACTCTTAGTTTATACAAGTGTGGGGCAAATCAGCAACAAGGAAGAGAACAGAGAGTTAAAAACTCACCACACGCTTTTCCCTAAAGTCAATTCCTACTGTTGTGATGAATTTGGGATTAAATTTGTTGTCAGTATATCGATATAGGAAAGTTGTCTTTCCTACACCAGAATCTCCCAGTGCCAGGAGTTTGATCAGATAGTCATAGTCCCCATCGGTCATAGTGATGGTCTTGGTAGGCCTAGAAAGAAATAATATTTTTGATTAAAGTTGTTTTTTTCTTTGCCTTATTTATTTATTTTTGGTTTTGGGGCGCTGCATTTCTCCAACCCCTCTTTGCCTCTTTATTTAAAGTATATCATAAATGTAGTAATTTAGGTGAAAAGGATGAAAGTTTCTATCCAACCAAATTCCAAATTAACTTGTTTGAAACAGCTTTAGAGAGCACATCTATTACTTCAGTCAGTATGAATCTTCTCTCTCTCTGTCTCTCTCTGCCTCTCTCTTTCTCTATCTCTATCTCTCTGACTCTGTCTCTCTCCACCTCTTTCTCTCCCCACACTCCCATGTTGAAAGACGTTGCTAGCTTTATTTAACAGTTCATAAACTAAAGGGCATCCAATCTAGCAGGGAGAAAGACACTCAAAGGAGCTGTGCAAACCCTATTACCTTATGTCAGTTAAAATGGAACAAGAAGCTGCAGTTTGCATAGAATAGCCATGTCATAGCAATAAGAGCACAGAAAGAGTCATCGTGCTTTTGTAAAATACATTACACTGTCCTTTGTAATCACAGGTAATATGCTAGGAGGACAAAAAGACATAGGACCAGAAAATCCTGCTCAAGATGATATTGACACGCTAGAGTAAGGATTCTTTTTTTTTTTAATTTTTTTGTTTTGTTTTTGTTTTGGGCCACATCTGGTGACACTCAGGGTTACTCCTAGCTATGCACTCAGAAATTGCTCCTGGCTTGGGGGACCATATAGGATGCTGGGGGATAGAACTGCAGTCCTTCCTAGGTTACCTGTATGCAAAGGCAAACACCCTACCACTTGTGCCACCGCTCTGGCCTCTAGAGTAGGATTACTACCATTTTGTTCAAGAATCTTTTGCAACTAAGAAATGTAACATGGGTAAGTGCTGTCAGAAACACCGTGGATTCATAATGTGCTTGATTTTAAATTAAATTTTGGTCTTTCAAATTTATGGAACTCTCATACTCTTGCCAAAATATTCTCCATCTCCATTTTCAGTTATATGACCCTAAATGTAGTTGTGATCAACAGTTTGTGAAACTAGATATTAGAGATTGAAATGATCTATGGGGAGTGGAAAGAAAAAAACTAGAGATTATAGAAATATTTTTACATTTAAGCACGCATAATGTATAATCTCTAACATAACATATATCTTGTTCAAAAAAGGGAGAATGTAAATAAGAGGCAAAATTCTGCTAATTTAGCAGCTTTTTTAGATAAGATAAACATTATTACTTTTCATTTATACCAATGTTCTTTTTAACTTATTTCTACTGTGAATTGTTAAAGGACTAGGTTCTGGGCCATTATAATGATAAGTGTACCTTCGTTAGTCACAGAAGACCTTCACATTAGAATGATACCACCCTCTACTGTATACTTGGTAAAATTTCTATTTTGAAAATCTGTTTATAGATTGGTACAACTGTGTGGTTCTTGTCAAATCATTTTATAAAGGAAGGATCTATAGATATTTTTCTAGACTTGAAAAGATTCTATTCTTACTCAGTGAGAAAGAGTATTTTCCCACTTCAATAGGTCCAGAAAATTTTAGATGTTTGAAGATAATTAAAATCACAAAAATAATCTACCCCAGGCAGCTAGACCCTTCAGCTAACCATTATGAACATGTACAATAAAGATGTACTTGCTACTCAATGTAAAACAATGTTATGCTTTTTTACATTATTATGTTAGTTATTGGCCAGAACTAAAAGATTTCATATCTTTGGGTAAATAATAAAAATATTATAATTAGGTATGCAGCAAATCAGTATCATAAAAGCATTTGAAAGACTAGTGAATTTTTTATATAAAATGTCCTAATATTTAATCATATATTGCCTACTCCTACTGAATATATTATGGCTGTTTACTTTTTTAAGGACTAGTTTTAGAGATAAGGCATTTAAAACTAATACAGAATCTGTCCTCTTTTAAATATACTTCACTGAGTAAGACTTTGAGGGTGAAAATCTCTAGAGAATAAATGTCCTTTTTCTTTTTAAAACGTCTATGAAAGTATAATATTGCTCTGGAATACATGCACAGCATCTTAGACACTAAAGAACAGTGGTTACTAGAAAATTTGCTGCCAACATAGTATGATATTCCCTCACCCAACATCTGTGTAATCACCCATTATTTTGTCTTTTCTTTTCTTCACCCTCTGTCCCCAAACTTGCTCATGTAAAACTCCTCTAAAAAAATGACCGTTTCCGTTTTTCTACTAGGAGAACTGGATGCAACTATTCACTCTTTTGGGGGAAAATGATATTAAATATACTACCATCAATAATATATTTAAGTGACTGAAGCCAAATTCTTCCATGTACACAGCTTTGATGATCAGGAGAAAAATTAAAATAACTGACTGCCCAAGGACAAGATAAATTTGGAGTGGATTGTGACTCTTACAAAAATGAAAAAGAAAGAGTCAAGACTACATTAGTATACCTAATTTTTTTCCTAAAAGTTAATTATTGCTTTTATATAAATTTTGGTAAAATGTTAAGAAAGGCAAAGTTTTGATTAAATCTTTTAAGCATACTTTCTATATACTATCAGCCCAAGGTTAAAATATTTTTAAATAACTTACTTGTGATCAAGCCTCTAGAAAAATTGTGAACATTAAGTCAAATATGGTACAAGATAATAGATTTTATGAGATGACACAAGAATAATTAATTGATAAATGAGACAATTAGTTATATCTTTATTCCACACAAAACTGTAACCTTCATGCTAACAAAGGCCACAGGTCCAAAAAGGATTTTTTGTTTTGTTTCTTTTGGGGAGGCCAGTGGGAATGTTGTACTAGTGAAGGGGGGTATTCTGCTTATGACTGAAACCCAACTACAATCATGTTTGTAATCATGGTGCTTAAATAAAGATTTTATATTAAAAAAAAGTCTGAATTTAACCAGATAGCACTAGGAGAAATTGGATATAAGAATCAGATATAGGAATCATGAGAAGAGGTAAAAAAAATTATTGCAGTGAGGTTATTTCCCACTTGTGGGAGGAGACTATCACCAGTTGCCAACTACATGACCTACCATATCCTCTTGATTCACAGCCAAATTGTTCAATGTTGTTGGAACATAAACTTGACCGTGGTAATACCTGTATTGCCTTTCAGGCTCTATTCCAACTGGAAGATTCTGGTTGACATGGATAAAACCCACTGTGTCCCACATATTATTTTTTGAAAAGCATGGCGACCACTTTGTGGCATTTAATACAAAATGCTTCTCAACGTGAATGCAAAGTTTGGGGAAAGCATTTATTCAATATTTCCAACAGACTAAAGAACATGGCCTGAAAACTTGGCATGAGATAGATAGCTTGCCTATAAATTTACTTTGGAAAGATGTTTTCTTTCATTTTTTTATATTTCTACATCTGCATATAGATATGTTTTATTTTCCTGTATGTTTTTTGGATAACACATATTCACATATTTTGTATTTAGTTTCCTCTTTTAGTACTATATAGCTTTATGAGTCCTCAATTCTTATGACCTTAATTGTCTCTACTTGGCACAACAAATGCAACACCACAGAGAAAAATAAAAGTCTTGGCCATGTTCCCTTTTCTAAGAACTGGGCTAAAAAATGATCTGGAAAGGATCAAAGAGCTGACAAGTTTAGCAGCTTTGCTTTACTACATAATGACTTTACTCGTGCCTTTTCTGGATTCTACGAATCTCAAAGGGAAGAAAAGATCAGTAGATTGTTGTGTTGTGTTTCAGGAAATAGGTCTAACCTCCACCATTAATCACTGTATCACAAGGCACACCATGCGAATCAGGTCTTTCAGTTACAGAATCTAAAGCCTTATCCTCAGAGTCCCTCAAGGAACGGTAAATGGCTAGGGAAAGCAAGAAAATAAATTCAAATTCAGTAGCAACTGATGCTAGTGGAGGTCCCCAGGGGATTGATGTGAATTGGGGTGGAGGGGATGGAGGAGGAGGAAGCCCGGAGGAAGAAATCTGCAGCTTCTCTACCCACCTCTGCTATCTGGGGAAGTGGCTGGGGAGATCTAGGGCTGTTGAACTTGGTCTCCTTCCCTCACAGAAAATAATTTCAGGAAGAAAAAAGCAGTGAAATAAAAAGTGGGGTTTATTTGGAATGACTAAAGAAGAGAAGGGAGAGGATAAGAAAGTGAAAGAGTAACGAGTAACGACTTCAAGAGAGAGCACGGGCTTCTCCAAAGGCAGAGAGTGCTGGGGTACATAATCCAGCAGAAAATTAGGAAAGTCCTTATATCTGGGGGATGGAAATTTAACATTGGGGAAAGCATTTATTCAATAGTTCTAGCAGACTAAAGAACATGGCCTGTAAACTTGGTATGAGATAGCTTTCCTATAAATTTACTTTGGAAAGATGTTTTCTTTATTTTTTTAATATTTCTACATCTGTGTATAGATATGTTTTATTCTCCTGTATATTTTTGGGTAACACACATATTCACATATTTTGTATTTTGTTTGTTTCCTCTTTTAGGCGACTTATGCTTGGGGTACTTTGTATCCAGGCAATACACTTGCGTATCTCTTTTGTTCTAAGATAGTTCTTTTTACAGGGGTTTCCCCCCTTGAACTTTCACCTAGGCCAAAGTTCTGTTTCTAGGGTAGTTGCAGGGGAAGGGTTGCAGGGTAGTTGAAGGTCTCTGAGATTCCTCCACTGGCTTTTGTTCCTGCTGAAGCTTCTCCCTACAGGAGGCCCAATCTTCTCTGGGTCTGCAGTGGGGACAGATGAGACTTTTATCAAAGATGAAGTAGCTCCTTCAAATGTTATCTCTTGGGTTTTGTTGTCAAGAACTCATTGCCCTGTAAGGAGCCCTTCCCTACCTGCCTGTCTGCTTCACTCTTTAGTGGAGTCTTAAAGGTAGAAGGAAATCTAATTACATCACATGATTCTAACCTTCAATTTTTAGATAAGAAGTCACATGCAGATATGAATTGTGGGATGATAGTTTTTCACAGAAAAATTCCAAGACTATTGCTCATTACAGTTTGAATTGCTAAGCAGGTTAGATAAGTACAAATATTTTCACTCTAGGTGGCAGGAATTGCCAATTTCTTTGGTATTGACAAGAGTGTGATTTTCATAATTAGAATAGTCAAATATTTTCAATCTGCATATAACACATACACACATAAAAACACATCTTCCTCTATTCAAGGCTTCATTTTTGTCCAGGTTAAATTCCTGTCTAAAGCCAGTGGAGCTTCATCACAAAATGAGACAAGCACACAAAGACGGTTCAAGCTTTAGGGTCACCTGGGCAGTCACCAGTGAGTTTACAGGCTGCCATTATTTCAATAAAACAGTTTATCATCCCCAATAGGTAAATCATTGTTCAAGTTGGTAGAGACAGTAAGGACAATTAGTAAACACCTCAAAATTTAATAGATACATGATAGTGCTAGATAATACAGTTGGTAAAATGCTTGTCTTGCAGACAATTGACTTGGGTTTGATTCCCAGCATCCCATATGGCCACCCAAAAACTGCCAGGAGTGATCCCTGAGAGCAGAGCCAGAAATAAGCTCTGAGCATTCTGGGTGTGGTCCAAAACTAAACAAACAAAAAAGACAACATGTAATGGGTATGTTGTAAAATAAAAATCCACACGTTGCGATATCCCACAGGCCATGTTTCTAACCCTTAGGTGTACGGGTCTGAAGAAGCAGGGTAGAGGTGAAGAAATAATACAGCAAGCCATTCATAAAAGTCAAGGAGTCAGTAGTTTCTCATGGCTTCTCCCTCATGGTATTGTCTCCCTTGTGGTGTCTCTGAGGGCATCAAGCCTCAAATTGTCTTTTCTTTATTATATAAATGCCCATCTACCACAAGAGTGAAGGTCAAGAATGAGACAAAAGTACCTATCCCGTGGGTTTTTACATATATAAGGGAGAGATTTAAGGAAAGAGGCAGTTGGGGGAACACCTTTTTTCAGTGTTGATAGCAGGGTGTCATCTTATAGAATCCTTAAAGCAGATGCTAGGGAGTTTTGCACAGTCATTTCAGCCAGCACAATTATAACTTATATAAAGTCAAGTGACTTTTTTTCAATATAGGTTTTTATATATAAATTTTTATAAACTTTTTATATATAAATGTATAAAGTGACAATTTCCTATATTATTTTTGCTCATGTTGCATTCTCCAGCTAAAGAGCCTAAACTGTTATTCTATTCATTCCTTGGTTCATTTTTGTCTGCACTATAATCTATTTTATTCTTTCCTATAAGCATTTTTTTTTTTTTGGTTTTTGGGTCACACCCAGTGGCACTTAAGAATTACACTTGTCTCTGCAGAGTTGCTCCTGGAAAGCTCAGGTGACCATATGGAATGCTGGGATTCAATCTGGAGTCCAACCTGTGTTGGCTGCATGCAAGGCAAATGCCTTACCACTGTGCTATCACTACAGGCCCTGTAAGCATATTTTTTTTTATCCCTGTAACCCATTCTATTCTTTCTTGGGTTCTCTTTTTCTGCCAATCCCTCTTCTAAAAGACCTTAACTATTTTGCCCAGAAGACTATACCAACCTTTAGAAAAATGTTAGGGGGATAATTTCATACAATTACATTAGTTCAAAGCCTTAATTCCATGCCACTGACAGATTCCAACCAAGTACTGTATTTTCCGGCATATAAGATGATTGGGCATATAAGACAACTTTCTACTTTTCCTGTTGAAATATAGGAATTGAGCTATATTTGCCATATAAGACTACCTCTCTCCTAATGCACACCACATAGAAATTAAAAACCAAAACAGTAAAAAGTATAACCCTCACAGGTTAACAGTATGTTTAATAAAGCTTGACTTTGGGGTACCAACAATCATTTTACATTTGTCATTTGCAGTGAGTGACTGTGAATTTTTAATTGTGCTCTACATTGAGATCAGAGAGAGGGGGCTCCTCCAAGAGCAACTGACTGGGGTGCAGTAATTAATAGGACAGTGAAAGGGAGACAGAGTGCCTCCTCTGTGTCCCATAAAAGCTGAACAGAGGATTGAGCTCTGGAAAGCCATACACCCAGTGAATGGATGGGATGCAGCAGTCCATAATTCAGCTCCTCTGTGTGCCCTGAAAGATGAATCAGGACAAGCAGAGGACTGAGCACCAGAAATCCACATATCAGCGATGACACCTGGTGACTGGATGGAATGCAGCGGTAAGAGGGGAAGGATCACTCGTCTCTGAAGCTGGAGTAAGTTTCAGCGTATAAGATGACCCCAAAATTTTAAGAAGTTTTTCACGGGTTAAAAAGTCGTCTTATAAGTCAGAAAAAATGGTAGTCAGTATAGATTAGAAGCTCAATAAATATATATCAAATATATAAGTACACCAGCTTCTCAGAGTCAAGTAACATGATATTTTCCATTGAAAAGTTGGAAGAAACGGTGTTCTTCCAAGTTCAGGATATGTATTCCCCTCCTGCTTTCCTTAACTGTACACTCAATGGTTCAGTTAAATGATCACTGTCATATTTTTCCAAGACTGAGTTCATGATAATATTTTGAGTTGTATAGAAGTATAGAAAACATCAAAATGGAATATTTATATCTAAAACTCACTTTGAGTAAGGAAGGAAAGAGAAAGATTATCATTTTTATATAAAATATTTATTTAAGCACCATAATTACAAGCATGACTGTAGTTGGGTTTCAGTCATAAACAGAACACCTCCCTTCACTAGTCAACATTCCCACCACTGAAGCCCCTGATCTCCCTCCACCCCTCCCTTGCCTGTATTTGAGACAGGCATTCGACTTCTCGCATTCATTTTTTTTTTTAGTAATTTTTTTTTTTTGGCTTTTGGGTCACACCCGGCAGTGCTCAGGGGTTACTCCTGGCTCCATGCTCAGAAATTGCTCCTGGCAGGCACGGGGGACCATATGGGGCACCGGGATTTGAACCGATTACCTTTTGCATGAAAGGTAAACTCCTTACCTCCATGCTATCTCCCGGGCCCCAGTCAATTTTGTTTTTTTGAGGCATTTCCATATTGCTTTCCATAAAGACTGGATTAGACGGCATTCCTACCAGCAGAGAATAAGAGTTCCTTTCTCTCCACATCCCTGCCAACACTGCTTGTTCTTATTCTTTGTAATGTGAACCAATCTCTGTGGTGTGAGGTGGCACCTCATAGTTGTTTTGATTTGCATCTCCCTGATGATTAGTGATGCGGTGCATTTTTAATGTGTCTTTTGGCCTTTTGTATTTCTTCTTTGACAAGGTGCCTATTCATTTCTTCTCCTTTTTCTTCTTCTTTTGAAAGGATTAGATATTTTTTCTTGTAAAGTTCTGTCAGTGTCTTGTATATACACTCATTTAGTTTTTGATAAAGGGGCAAGAAATCCAAAATGGAGCAAGGAAAGCCTCTTCAACAAGTGGTGTTGGCACAACTGGCTAGCCATTTGCAAAAAAAAGAAGCAATCTCAGACCTCCAGCTAAACGCCATGTATGAAGGTAAAATCCAAATGACCTTGATATCAGAACTGAAACCATAAGGTATATAGAACAACACATAGGTAAAACACCCTATGACAATGAGACTAAAGGCATTTTCAAAGAGGAAACAGAACTCTCCAAACAAGTGGAAGCAGAGATAAACAGATGGGAATATATTAAGCTGAGAAGCATCTGCACCTTAAAGGAAATAGTGTCTAAGATACAAGAGCCAACCATTGAATGGGAGAAATTATTCACCCAATATCCATCAGATAAGGGGCTAATATCCAAAATATACAAGGCACTGAAAGATTATCATTTTTAAAAGTAAGATAGATTCTGATAGAGAGCAGATGAAGCTGTCAGTCCAACTAGTCAGAAAGGTCCTCTTTCTATGAAAGAAGTCATTCAACAGTTCAACACACTCACCTTGACACCTTTTTATTTGCCTGAAAATTTGCATGTGCCCAGAATTCACTTTGCTTTTCTCTAGTGGGTAACTTAGCATATGCTATAGTCCTTATATAGGACTGACTACTGTATAGACAGAATCACACATGGACACTTTGGTGTGCCCTGCTATTTAATTTTTTTTCACGTAAGCACAAAGATGATGACAGTGATGACCTTGTGATTTTAACCTTTTTAATTACTAAAACCCCAGCTACCTATTCTAGGTCATTTTGAACAGCTAAAAGCGAGAGACAAAGTATCCGTGATATTACTTTGCATTCAGCATAAAGAGTTTCAATATAAAAGAGTTGTCAAGCATGAAATGGACAGATGTTTAATATTTCCTCATTTGTCTTTATTGGATTGGTTTGGGTTGGGCTCCAGTAGGTATATTTTGATGTCTGGGACTCTCTTAGCAAGCACTTCATTGTCTGAATGATAGCCTAAGGGCACTTCTCATGAACTGACCTTGAAATAAGTCTTCCTGCAAGCACATTTATGTCCTAGAGATTACAGTTAAGTTATGGATGGCTGAACTACCAAGGGACTTGTATTCTTAGATCAGTAGAACAAAAGGTATCTTATACAGGGAGGGAAGCAGGGGTAAATTTAAAAAAAGGCATTTTTTCTAGATTATTATTTAATATTTTATTCTATTAGGAAGACTCACTGCAGTAAATTTTATTGCATGTCTTCTCGAGATCTACTTAGAATTGATAGATGTAATTCTACATAGAAAAGTCAAACAAAATTACAAATATAAACCAGCATCAAGTTAACCAAAGTATTAAGACAGTGGTCACTATGTCTATTGGAACAATTTGATTTTTAATTAAAATAATTAGAAGTTCCATTTTATTCATTCTGTGGTTATGCTAAGGTATCTAGCTAGCATAAAGATAAGGCAAGAGTTAATTGACTTCCAGAATTTATCTTCTATATCCTGAACATAAAGAGTAAAATTTTAATAAGCTTTAAATTGATTTATCTCCACTGATATTATCATTATTTTAACATATTATACTAAGCTAATGAATAATTTTTACTTCTTGCAGAGAGAATATTTTCTCTTTTGACTTGACTATATGATAACATTCATACTGATTTCTTTTTACATTTTACATTATGAGGAGAAGTTTCAGACATATAAAAGTTGAGAAAATAGTATCCACATATATTGACAACTCAGTTTTTAATTTTTAGTTTTTGGTTTTTGGGTCACACAGAGCAGCACTCTGGCTTTCTAATTCTGGCTCTGGTCTCAGAAATCGCTCCTGGCAGACTCAGGGGACTATATGGGATGCCAGGATTCGAACCATTGTCCTTCTGCATGCAAAGCATACACCTTACCTTGATGCTATCTCTCCGAGCCACTCAGTTTTTAAATTTTTAAGAGATTGTCAATTTTACTTTATGAACCTATCACTCTCTAAGCAAATACCAGGCATGATTTATAAATATTTTTTAGAATAATAAAAAAGTAAATCTTTGAAAACTTTCTCAAGTAAGCAGTATTGACATTATGTATGTCTATAAAAGAGGTTATCAAGAATTTGGCTTTTGAACTATTTGAAAGGTGAAAAGTTCATACATCAATATAATTTTTCAACTTGTATTTCTTTATAATGATCAAAGACCAAGCATGTTTCCACAGGTTTAAAAGTGATTTATAGCTCTTTTTTTCTGTGAATGGAAAGATCCTATCTTGTCTATTAAAAATGTTTTTCCTGTCTAATCTTTTGAAGAATGTTGTATATTAGGAATATTGCAACTTGGATTGATTTTGCAAATACTTTTTGTGATTCGTCTCCAACTGTTTGTAGTATTTTTGACACTCAAATAATTTTAAAATGCCAATTTTGTTTTGAGCAAAAGAGAAATCAAATCCATGTCACATGAAGATTTCAGTTTCTTATTATGTAAAAATTTATTTATGTGTTTCTGAGTTCTTAGATGGCTCAATTTTACTTTTGAAATGCTAATTGCTGACTCCTCTGAAATTTGTTACTATGCTTATTATAAAGGATTGGTCCAACTAAATCTTTCTAGCTGTCCCAATACAACTTAAATGTGAGCCATCTTTCCATCACTGGGTAGAAATGCCATCTGTATCATGCAATAAGAGATCAAATATAATAGGATCTTTATCTAAATTTTTTTCTCTTTCACTGATCTGATTATCTCTTCAAAAATAAAACAAAAGTTAATTTAGAGATCATTACTACCATTTTTGGCAGAGAGATAATATTGCAGTTAAGGCACAAGCCTAGCATACTTCCAATCCAGTTTCCATCTCAGGTATCACATGATCCACACCTACTGCCCGAACCTCCTCTTGTAACTCTTGGAGATTCTCAAGTACGATCAGAGTAGCCAGGTCAATCCCTGTACTGAAGAGCCCTTGCATTGTACCACAAGCCCAGCTTTTGCTAGTACATATCTTTGTTCCCAATGTGAGCTGAGGATTTTCCATAAAGAAAGATGTTGGCTGTCTTAACTTAATGTTAGTCACTCTTCTATTGAGATAACTTTCTGATCTATACTTGATATTGTTTAGTAGAGCTTCTTGCAAGTAACATCTTCACATTTCAGAAATGGATTTTACTATTTTATAATAATTACTTTATAATGTGCTACTGGGGTCTATGTCTCAGATTTTATTTATGTTTTTATCAGTATTTGTAAGATGGTCTTATTTCTGAACCATCTCTAATTTGGTGCTGTGATTTCTATTGATTTGATTAAAAGGAAATAAAAATGTTCCTTTCCTGTACTCTGGAGTAGTTTAAGTATTATTTATTTGAACTTTACATGTGTTAAGAGAATTTCCTTGCCAAATCATCTTGTTCTGGTGATTGGGGGAGGAGTTTTAATTCGATCACCATGAGATACACTATTACAAAGCTGTCTATGCTTGAGTTTCAGTCATACAGTATTCCAACACTCATTTCTTCTCTAATGTATACTTCCGGTCATCAATGTCCACAGTTTCCCTCCTATTTGTTGCCATCATGTGCAAGTCAGCCTCTATAGCTGTTTTCAGTGATATTGGTGCTTGGGAGAGTGGAAACATGTGGTCCTAGAGTTAGGAGTCAATTATATGCAAGATATGCAGCGTAACACCTACACTTTCTTCAGCCCTTCATCTCATTTTTATTTATTTATTTTTGTTTCTGTTTTCATCTCATTTTTAAAATGTATTATTTTGATCAAAGGTTTTCCACTTGCATTTCTTGTTCTGCATATTTCTGCTCATTTGCCAAAGGAATTAACCAGTAAAAAGTACTAGTGCTATTATCTCAAGATTTTAATTTTTAGGATTGCAAATTGTCCTATTTTTTTTTTTACTATACTACATTGCCAAACACCAATAATAATATTTTCACTGTTGTCAACTTTTACCTCAGACATCCTTTCTATCCCTACTTTTTAATCCTTAATTTAAACCATTTGCACAATTTTCCTTGTTTATGAATAATTCTTCTTCAGTTTTGTACTATTGCTTTTATATTAGATACAGTTCCAGTAGACCTCAGAACTCATGAAGTGGCTAACAACATTTGCTCAAGGGGCTTCATAGTAAGAACCCTGAAACTTCCCAATAATCCTAATTGGGTCCTCTGGGTTGGGTTAGGAGTGCTCTCTGATCTCAAACATTTCTATATGAAATAAAAGATCTCTGCTAAATCATTATGTTTACTAATATTGACCCATTTAGGTCAATTCTTTTCATTGTTCCTCTGCTATTAGACCATTATCCTCAGCTGTATTGATCTAATGAAACATAATATTGACAGGTATTCTAAATGGAATCTTTCTGAGAATGTCATGAGTATTGCCTGGCATTATCCCTGAAATACATATAAAAGTCTGGACAAAATGCAAACCCTTTAACTGTTTAAAAAACAACTGTTGATCAGATATAACTCTTAAGTCTCAGACTTGTTAAAAAAAAAGTTAGGACTTTAGGCTCTAGATTAGTGAAACAAAGCTGTTTAGAAATAACTTTTCAGGGCAGGAAAGATAGCATGGAGGTAGGGTGTATGTCTTGCATGCAGAAGGATGGTAGTTTGAATCCAGGCATCCCATATGGTCCCCCGAGACTGCCAGGAGTGATTTCTGAGCATAGAGCCAAGAGTAACCCCTGAGTGCTGCCAGGTGTGACCCAAAAATAAAAAGATAAAATTAAAAAAAAGAAATTACTTTCCAAAGTTTCTGTTTGAGATTCAGTGAAGACTTTCTGAGGACTTGTATTTGTAGATTAAGGTAACTGAGCAAGTTTCTAAATGCTGATGAACTAAAATATCTCCTTATAAAGAGTCAGAATTACAACTGAGACAGGGCAGAACTTTTCCTGGGACCAATGAGAAAGATCCTAGCCTAGGCTCTGGCCTACGATTTGTACATAAATCAAGATCTCTAATTCCAGAGGTCTAACTATGACAAGTTCTACTGAGCAGAACTTCTGAAACCATAAGGAAAGACTTTATCCTAAGCTCCTTGTTGGGTTACTGATCCTACCTTAATCAATAATTGTACTCCACCCTAGGGTGTAATCTGGTGATACTATATTGGATTATTCTTTACTTGGTATTCTGGTCCCACCCAAGGATGATACCTGATTCTTGTCAATAAAAGCTCTTAAGGGTCTGAGGAAGGCTGGCATCATTCTTCGGTCTTCTTCCACTGAGCTGCATTACATCTTAGAAGCAGAAAGCTTTTTTGGTTTTAATTCCTTGCTTGAGCACTGGAATTCCTAAACCCATTCTTATACCTTTTCACTGTGTGAATTATTTTCTGTGAATCTCTATAACTGGAACTGTTACACCTGACCTAATAGGACAGGGGAATGGGAACTGCCTTTTCTGTCTGGGAGTTTGATGGGAATCAAACCGCAACTAGTCACCTAGAGAATATGACACTTCAGCTTCATTCTAGGATCTGTGCAAAAACTAAGACCACTAATTACAGAAGATTGACTACAACGACTGTGATGAAGCAGAACTTCTAGAACCATAAAGACTCTCTATCTTAGACTTTGTCCTATGACCTGTGCAAATACCAGATCTCTAGCTACAGAGGACTGATTTTGTTATCCACATTGAGAATATTTTCTGACACCATAAAAGACCTTGGGGTTCGATAATGATTAGCTAGTACAGAGCCTGTAGTTGTTCCCATGACGTTATGCTTCAAAGGTGGAGAAATCCTTTATCTCTTAGGCCAAGGGATTCCCTTTCTAATTTCCCTAATACTGACTGTGCCTATGCAAAAACAAACAAACAAACAAACAAAGCCCCACAAAATCTTGCCATACCAGCCCTCCTTCCTTTTTTTTTCTTCTTTTTTCATTTTTGTGGTTGTTGTTTTAATGTTTTTTTTGTTGCTGTTGTGTTTTTGTCATTGCTTCTTTTGTTTTTGCTTTGTTTCTCTTTTTCCTCTTTCTTCTTTTAAATTTATATTTTATATTTATTTATTTATAAATTATATACTGACTCTTCTCAGAAACTACAGAACTTGAATCATGTTGTTCTGCCTCATAACTTGAGGGGAGAAAATGGATGGTACCAGGAGCAAACAGTCAGATGAACATTGAGTGGAAATAAAAAAATGACCAGACTTAAACACCAAACCCAAAGTCAATGACAACAGAATCAAGATACCCAACAACAACAAGCTATACACAGAGGGTACTTGTTTCATTAACAGCCCAGGTGGTAAAGGGGTGCGGGGAGATATTTCAATGCATGTTGGGAACAGGGGTGAAGGGAAGACAACACTGATGGTCGAAATGGCCCTGCTTCATTATCACTATGTACTTTAAATATTACTGTGAACGATTTGCAATTTATTTTGGTCACAACAAAAATTATTTTAAAAAAGTCATAAGTCCATAGCCTTCATGGAAAACTTCAAGCAGTTTTCATACCTATTGGCACTTACATACAGTGTCACTGATCTCACAGATTGCCAGTTCACTCTGGTGTCTCAAAGTACTTGTTGTGCAATTCCATAACCAGATGCCAGCTACCCTCAGATGCCAATGATGGAGTCTCTGAATCCTAGGGTACCAGTATGAGGCCTCCAGTGAGGCTCCAAGGACCTTTGGCAGAGCATCTGCACCATCAGGTGAAAGATGGTGAGTGGCTCAGCAAGAATCTATCTTCCTTCAGGATCCAGTTTGACTCTGGGTTCTTCTGGTTCTACTTCCTTCCCCACTGCATGTCCACCATTCACTCCTGATCATGGATCTGCTGATTTTAGGGTCAACACAAGACAGGGAAAATCCAAGCATACAGACTGTCTTGCAAGCTCCCAAATTGCATAAAATAGAACTTACAAGTAAGTCTCATTTTCTGTATTCTAGTTTTAGTCTATTTTTTTTAGATAAAAACCTCACTAAGAAAAAAAATCGATTATTTTGAGGTTTCCAAAATATTCTTTTTATTTTAGAAAACTACCAGCCAACTAAGGTAGTGTCTTATTAAGGAGATCTTTTTTATATCTTATTTTTTATAAGGCATATTGGAAACATCTTAGTGATAGTTTTGAAAGTGTGATATAAAATTAATATATTAAAGATTGCTTGATATTTTTTATTATTTATTGTTAAATTATCTTTACAGTTAAGAGGTACTTCAGTGCCCAAGTTGAAATGTATTGAAAAAAAAAAAAAAGCACTCCAGGGGCCCGGGAGATAGCATGGAGGTAAGGCGTTTACCTTTCATGCAAAAGGTCATCGGTTCGAATCCCGGTGCCCCATATGGTCCCTCGTGCCTGCCAGGAGCGATTTCTGAGCATGGAGCCAGGAGTAACCCCTGAGCACTGCCGGGAGTGACCCAAAAACCAAAAAAAAAAAAAAAAAAAAAAAAAGAAATGTATTCATATATATCTAGACATATTTTCTATGTCCGGCACAAAATGGTTATGAGCATCTCATATTTTTTCAATTCTAATACATGTTTTTAACATTTATCTGCAAAATTTCCAGAAGAAACCAGGCAGATTCTAAAATGTCTCTGCTAGTGAACAAATCAATCAAAAAGTAACTTTCAATTTAAATACACACATCAAATTTCAGTGGAGAAGACCAACTTAAAGAAAAAGAGTCGATTTCCAGCATAACTTGTAAGTGTACTAAACCAACAAGAGAACATTTCTTTTATGGCTTGGAGCAAAACCCTCAAAGTCTTCCTGGAATCCAAAAACAGTCATTAGAAACCTCAGAGAAAGTCTAACACTTGAGAGGAGAATTTTAAAATTGTTTCTTCCAAGTAAGAACTATATTGGGTAATTCTTATAAAATGTAACAATTAACAATTTTTATATGAATGTAACACATTTTAGCAAAGGGATAATTTTTGATCATGAAGAAGAAAAAGTGTCACACAGAAGAAAAAGGAATTTCAGTAAAATAACAAAATTATCACATGCCTAGTTCTGTTTTAGGCACTATTCTTTTTTGTTTTTGTTTTTGCCTTTTTTGTTTGTTTTTGTTTTGGGGTCACACCTGGTGGTGCTCAGGAGTTACTCCTGTCTCTGCACTCAGAAGTGGTACCTGGCAGCCTCCAGGGACTATATGGGTTTCCTGGATTCGAACTGGGGCCATTCTGTGTTGGCCGCAAACAAAGCAAATGCCTTACCGTTGTGCTTCGGCTCTGGCCCCATAGGCACTATTCAATTAAGGATAAATACCTTCAATATTACAATATCCCAATAATACTACAGATTAAACCCTTCTGTTACAATACCTAACTTATTTTTACTTATTTTTGACAGAATTAATAAACCAATCCCAAAACTCATTTGAAAAATGCAAAGACTTTGTAGCACAGACAAAAGCAATTTTTGTCAAAGAAGAACAGAGTTACAGAATCAATACTTGCCAATTTCAAAGCTTCCAACTGTAACACTAACCATCTTAGCATAGCTGTAAACAGGGTAGAACTGTATAATTAAGTGGAATAGAGCTGAAGGTCTAAAAAGTAAATGTTTACAATTATAGCGATTTGTGACAAGGTTGCCCAAGACAAGTCAGTGATGAAAAAAATAATATTTCAACATATACTGCTGTAACAAATAATCATTTCATTTTCAAAATTCCAAAATTGGACTGTCACTTTATACTGGAAGCAAAAGTAACAGAAAATGAATTATGGGTACAAGCATAAGAACTAAAAGTAAATATGTGTATCCAGCCATAACCTTAGGTTTGGCAATGGTTTCTTAGATAGAGCACACACAATTCAGTAGCAAAAAAAATAGATTAAGATATTTGATCAAAATTAATATCTTTTTTCTTTTTCAGAAGACACATGAAAATAAGCAATCCCTAGGTTGGACAAAATTTTTGTTTACACAAAATTCATATTATTGTAACTCAATAATAAAAAGATGACCCACTGGAAAATGAACAGGGAATATTAGGGCATACAAATGTCTAATGAGCACATGAAAAACTACTGAGAGTGTTCATGTTAAAACTATATATCAATACACAGTAATCTAATACTTTATAAACATTAGTATATAATCAAATATAGACAACAAAAAGTTTAGCAAAAAAATCAACAAAAACAAACCTTCTATTATAATTGATGTAGGTATACTATCCATTTGGGAAAATTCTGCAAGAGGCTGTAATTCATTTCATTGAAGAATAGTATTAAAAATTCATGCTTGGCTGATAGTTATGAGTGTTGTCATTGTTTTTAGGGCTTTTCACCTGAAGGAGAAAATAGACCTGTGCTTATACATAACTGTGTTTAAATATATATCAATAGGCATTCTTATCTATAGCCATCTTTATCTAAAAGAAACTAAACAAGAATTCATATCAATGCCTCTGACACTAATTTATTAGTGTATAAATCATTTTAGCTTTGTTCCTTAAATTATCCATGAATTCTCATGGTAAAAGGATTGGTTCACACTTTTAACTATTCATCTAATGACTCTGAGCTAGGATAGATGGATAGAAGTATCAAAAAAGATAGCTCTGAGCTAAGATAGATGGATAGAAGTATCAAAAAAGATAGCCTGAGGGACCGGAGAAATAGCATGGAGGTACGGATTTTGCCTTTCATGCATCCCATACGGTCCCCTGAACCTGCCAGGAGCGATTTCTGAGCGTGGAGACAGGAGTAACCCCTGAGCACTGCCGGGTATGACCCAAAGACCAAAAAAAAAAAAAAGATAGCCTGAATCCTATGGATCAAAATGTTGCTAGCTAGAACAAATTTCTGTGGCAAGTATGGAAAAATTAAAGAGTTATTCTATGATCCAGAAATTCAACTCTAGGATTATACTGAAGAAAATTGGAAATGTGTCTGCAGGAAAACTCATATATATATATATTATATTATTGTGAACATATATATATATATATATGTTCATAATAATCTCCAACCAGAAGTCCAAATTTATATCAGCGGGTTAATGTATGCACCATGGGATGTTATTAAATCATGAAAATAAGTATGAATATATGCCACAACATGGATGAGGCATAAAAATGTTAGATTGCTATGTGACAGAAAGTAAGGGTCACATAATTTATGATTTTATTTATGTAAAATGTCCAACATAAGTGAACCCACAAAAGCAGAATTCAAATTAGTGTTTGCTAAGGTAAGAGCAGGAGGAAGAGGAAGTGACAACTAATATTTGGATAGGTATGAGGTTTCATTTATTAAAGGAAAATAAATTTTTGTGAACTTAAATGGTCAGCAAGGCATATATTTCTGAATATACTGAAAACAATCGATAAT
>PVKC010001040.1:0-17174 GCA_004027635.1 Crocidura indochinensis
GAAAAGAAAAGAAGAGAATAAATATATATACATATACTTGGAGACATCCACTAAAGTAGTCAATCCGCAATAATAAGATCAATAAAAGATAGATATGTAAATAATGATAAAAAAAGATTGTTTTGTGCTTGTTATTTTTTTTTCCCTCCTGCAGATGCACAGTAAATATTGGGGTCATTCGAAAGGAATTTCCTTTGGCTAAGAGATACAGGGTTTCTCCACCCTTGCCATATATTGTCACGGGATTGACTATAGACTCTTTTCAGGTTCATTTGCTCTCCTCTAGGTGGTTTTGTGTGGGAGATTTCTGCTGTATCCTGAGTGATAAAATCAGACGTCTGTATCTGGAGGTCTTGGCATCTACACGAGCCAAGGGGTTGAACTTCTGCTTATGTTTTTCTGTGTGGTTCTAGTAGTTCTGTTCCCTTAGTGTCGTTTTAATCCATCTTCTGTGGGTAGTAATATTTTAACAGTAGTATTTTTCTTTATCTTTAATACCTAGAACTATTTCGTTATTCATAAAACCAAGATTTTAAATGTTTCCCTTTAGTTACTTGTTTTTTTGAAATGTGAGGAAACTTTAAAAAAGAAGTTGAATGAAGTAATTCTTTGTAGAATTATCCAAAAATGACTACTACAAGTTCTAACTTGTAATCTAGGGTCAGGTTCTTAGAATACTAAGAAATATAGCCTTATAAATCAGAGTATAGGAACTCAGATAAATAAAATATATTGTTTGAAGAAGTAAGACTTTTTAATCAATTGTGAAATAGTTAATTTTAAAATTCACTTGAACATACCGATACTGAATAAGCTATTTCAATGGCAACAACCTGTAAATATAGCACATTTAGCTAAAAATGTTCAGATTAAAATATAAATATCCTATTGTGATATTTTTTGTTTGAAAGGCCCTCTTAAAAGTTTATGTTGTGGTGATAGAAACACAATATGGGGAATTCAGCCTAACTCAAAACCTCATCAAAACATTTCTTGGAGGGGTTACACCCAGAGGTACTCAGGGGTTATTCCTAGCTCTGCACTCAGAAATCGCTCCTAGAAGGCACAACGTACCATATGGGATGCCTGGATTCAAATCACACTCTGTCCTGAATTGGCTGCGTTCAAGGCAAACGCCCTACTGCTGTGCTATCTCTCAGGCCCCTTATCAAAGAATTTATCATTATATACAATTTTACTTTACTTTAGATAATTATTGATTATATTTCAACCACTGAATAATGTTTTATCATTCATTGGTAAAATTTCACCAATTTGTGAAGGTTGTACTTTGCCATTTCAAATGTTTGAAGAGACTTAAATTATTCTCATTTGGAGCGTATGGTCCCCCAAGCCTGCCAGAAGCAATTTCTGAGCATTGAGCCAGGAGCGTTGCTGGGTGTGACCCCCAAACCAAAAAAATCTTCTCATTTGTTTAAGAACATAATGATTAAATAGAATTACTGTATATACTCGAGTATATGCTGATCCCCACCTAATTTACCATAAAAACTGGGAAAATTTAGTAACTTGAGTATAAGACAATGTGGAAAGTGCAGCAGCCACTGGTAAATTTCAAAAATAAATATATATTCCCGAAACAATTACAATAATTGAGGAATCACAGGTTAAATGATTTTCAATGTTTATTGCTTAAGTAAAACTGTAAACTAGCAATAATAACTTTAAAACTTTAAATAAAGTGCAGAAAACTGTAGCTTAACAAGTAATCAAGCTAAATCACAAAGGCTAAAATCCTTCCAAACTGGATTCCTCCTCCTCATCTGTATGTCAAAAAAGAGCTTCAGCTGTATCTGATGTGAGGGTATCAGCATAGACACTGTCATCATCACTGAGTTCGAAGATATTATCATCACTGCTGTCGGTCTCATACAAAGAACAGAATATTGCAGGTTAAATAGTTCAGTGGCATCCAGTTCAGTTCAACTGCCTACCTCTTCAGCTCAGCCACGACTTGTGGGCTGAGCTGAAGCACAGCCCCCTCCAGCAGAAGATGACTGGAGACTACATGCATTTGATTCATGTGGGTGCAAACCGAAACAAATAACCTGAATGACCCGAGTACAAGCCGAATTCAGGTTTCGTCACAAATATACTAGAGTATATTTGGCACTTAACGCATGGAAATTTATTTCTGGTTTTCAATATTTCTCTTTATTCAAATACTAAGAAAACTTAACTAAATCAGGTAGGATGGGTACTTGAAGTAAAGGCTGCGTTGCCAGTGTAAAGAGCTATTAACCAAGCATTACAAAGATAACAGAACTATCCAAGTGATGAGAGCTGCAAAATAAAGGCAATAAAGTGTGAAATTAAAAGCTAAGCTGAGTAGCTAAAATGGGCAGAAATGGACTTCTTTTAAAGCAAAGCAAAACCAATTAGGGTCATCTTTATTTTTAAACAGTAAACACTTTTTTTTTGCATATTTCTAGCAATGTATTTTAGACTCCTACCCCTACCCCACCCTTATCAAAGGGTATAACTTTAACATTTTTGCCTACTGTTTTAGAGCAAATATCCAAAGCAGGTGTTAAAATATAAAATAAATTTTTGTTTTCCCTATTTTAAATAGAAGTGGACTCACATTAACTTACCATAATATGATCCAGGGGCAAGAATTTTTATCCTTCCTTCGGCTGTCAGTGGTAGAAGAGTCACACACACTCTTGGGATAGCAGATGAGATTTCAGCATAATGCAATCTTGCTAAAATAGAAATGGAGATGGCAACTTGCTTCCCATAAGAGCCTGTCATTTATGTCTGGCAATCGGGTTCTGTGCTCTTTCTTCCATTAATGTTGCAAATGCTTTCAATAGCACCTCATTTTTCCAGTTGTGAAATGACACTAATAAGAATTACTGACTGACTTTACATAAACCACTGGTGGTTAAAAAGAAAAATACCAGATAGTTGAGTTTTCTCATTATTTTTCTGAGTATCATTTTCTTTTAAGAAAGTGAGATTCAGGGCCAGAGAGATAGCATGGAGGTAAGGCGTTTGCCTTTCATGCAGAAGGTCGATGGTTCGAATCCCGGCATCCCATATGGTCCCCTGGGCCTGCCAGGAGCAATTTCTGAGCATGGAGCCAGGAGTAACCCCTAAGCACTGCCGGGTGTGACCCCCCCCAAAAAAGAAAAGAAAGTGAGATTCATTAGGTCACTATCTCACCCTTTTTGCAGGTTGTCCAGTTTGTGGGGAGAATCTGAATAGAGTAGACAAGGGCTTGGGATCCATAGATTTATTTAGAGTATGGATTAAAACTATTCATATTTATTTAATAAGATATTTTTAGACACCACTATCAACTCTTTTTACTTGTCTTTAAAATAAAATGATATTAGACCTTTCACATACCAAATACATATCAGTACTGACTATAATACCTCAAACTTTTTTTTGGAGCAGTTTCATTTTCCCTTATTTTATTGCTAGTGCAGCAGTGTGACTTCATAGTATTACTCTGCTGTTTTCTCAAGCAACCATGATCTATCAGTGTGATGGTTATTGGTTTGTAACTATTGGCCATTTTGCCATTCCCTAATCTTTTATGTGTCCTTAGAATTCTCCTTGCAGAAGGATGAATTCTTTTTTACCTTATGAGAAATTTATGAGTCAATACCAATACCAATCAGATGCAAGGAATGTTAATTTTTAAGTTTATGGAAGAATAAGTAAATACTCTTTATATATTTATGCACCATATTTTTAAAGATGAAATTATTGAATATATAGTATTATTTAGATATTTTTATAGCAAATGTTTTAAAAATGCTTAAGGAGAGATAGAAGCAATAGTATAATGGGTAGAGCATTTGTCTTGAATACAGATGACTCAGGTTCAATCCCCTGCATCTCTTATGGCCCTTCAAACCCAGCAAGAGTAATCCCTCAATGTAGAAATAGGAGCAACCCTTGAGCACCATTGAATGTAGCTCAAAACAAAAATAACAAGAAAAAAATGGCTAAATAAAGTCATACATTTAAAAGAAATTTATGGTATGATTTTATAGCTCTCTAGTTTAATGTATTAAGCATAAATAATTTTTATGCTTCACTAATAATATTTTGTGACTAGAACATGTGTTTCCGTTTTATTTAGAGTCTAAGAGATGATACAAGGATAAAATACCCTACATGTATCTACCCCCACCGTGATCCCTGGCATTGTATATGGTCCTGGAGCACCACCAGGTATAATCTCTGAGAACAGGCCAAGAATAAAATCAAGCCTGCCTACTGTGATTCAAAAATCAAAAATAATTTTTAAATAGTAATAAAGAACATGGGGACCTGTGAGGTGGCTCTAGAGTTAAGGTGTATGCCTTGCAAGCACTAGCCAAGGAAGGACCACAGATCAATCCCTGGCGTCCCACATGGTCCCCCCAAGCCAGGGGCAATTTCTGAGCGCTTAGCCAGGAGTAACCCCTGAGCATCAAACGGGTGTGGCTCAAAAACCAAAAAACCAAAAAAATAATAATAATAAAAATAAAAATAAATGAAAAGCATGACATATAGGGTGACAATGAAATATAGATTATTAACAGTAATGATAGACTATTTACCAATAATGATAAAGATTGGACAGCATGCAAAGTTATGTTATAAAGCACAAACATAAAAATAAATCTAGGGGCTGGAGAGATTGCATGTAGGTAAGGCATTTGCCTTGCATGCAGGAGGAGAGCAGTTTGAATCCCGGCATTTGATATGGTCCCTCTAGCCTGCCAGGAGCGATTTCTGAGCATAGAGTCAGGAGTAACCCCTGAGTGCTGCCTGGTGTGACTCAAAAACCAATAAATAGATAAAAATAAAAATAAATAAATCTAATGAAAATGTTAAATTCTCTACTGAGTGTAACAAAACATTAATGAATAAAAGATTAGAAAATCCCACTTAATGGAGAGTTCATCAAGTCCAAGGATTAAAGTATCAATATTATGATATTGATTCTATTACAAATTGATGTAGAGAGTTGACAGATCCTCCTCTAATTATGATGCAATACTAGTAATTCTGTGTATGGAAGCTTATAACTCAATTCTTAAACATTATGGAGATGAGATAAACCTAGAAAAGTCAAAACAACTTTGAAAAATAATAAAGTTGGTTGCCATGTCTGCATTTGGCCAACTCCATAGACTCTTTTTGTGAAAGATATAAACCAAGCTATGAAAAATACTGGGTACATTGACTGCACAGTTGAAAACAGGAATCTCAGGAAGAGAGGCAGGCCAAATCCTGTTTAAGCCACACCAGCTGAATCCACCACTCACAACCACTGCTATTCCACTGACCCAGCCTCATCACTTAACCACAAATCTCTGCAGAGATGCCAAATTGACCAAAACTCAAAGTATGATAGTATTTAGGCTGATGTTAACAGGACTTATTTGGAGTGAGTTTGTGGGCACCTTTCCCTACTCAACTCCCCATCTTTTCTTTTCTTTTTTTTTTTTTTTGGGTCACACCCGGCAGTGCTCAGGGGTTACTCCTGGCTCCATGCTCAGAAATTGCTCCTGGCAGGCACAGGGGACCATATGGGGCACTGGGATTTGAACCGATGACCTTTTGCATGAAAGGTAAACGCCTTACCTCCATGCTATCTCCCAGGCCCCTCCCATCTTTTCATACTTCCAGAATGCATAGTGGCTGAAATCATGCCCATAAAGTCCAAACTATCAGCCACAGAAATTGAAATTCCTGGACTGTATGGCTGCATAACAACTCCAAATTTTTCCAATATGGTAATATCAGTAGGAACTCACTAATTTAGATGTCAAAATGGATTCAAAGCCACCTAATGTTCATAAACAAAACAAATAACAAAAGTCAACTAGTTAGAAATAACTTAGCAAACCTTCTGACAATGACCTCAATGACCTCATTGCAAGGCACATCAATTTGCACAACTTTTCCTTTTATTATACTTAAAAAATAATTCTATTACCACTTATCTGTGAACAAGCAATATAGCATATATTATTTTATGCCTGCCAGAAGTAAGCTTGGGAATAGGTGGAGATACAGGACAATGGTGAATGAATTTCACATTGATGATGGATTGATCTTGAAACATGAAGTGCAGAAACAAATGTATTATGAGAAAATATGTAATTTTGGGTCTTTAAATAATAAAAAAAATAATAAAGCTGAAAATCTTGCTCTATCATATTGAGGATTTATTAAAAGCTAAAGTAAGTTAAATTGAATGTTGGCAAAGTAGAGCAATGAGCAGAGTACACACTTTTTTTGGGGGGTAGGGGGGTCATACCAGGCAGCACTCAGGGGTTACTCCTGGCTCTATGCTCAGAAATCACTCCTGGCAGGTTGGGGGACCATATGGGATGCTGGGATTTCAGCTGCTGTCCTTCTGCATGCAAGGCAAACACCTTATCTCCATGCTATCTCTCCAGCCCTAATACACACTTTTCATACACACGCAGACACACCCACAGACACAAACATAAAGTACATATTTTAAAGAGACTAACAAAAACTAAAGGAAGGGGCCAGAGGGCCAGAAAAAAAGCTCAAATGGCTGAGCTCAGACTTTGCATGCAGGAAGCCTAACTCAGTTCTTGATATCATGCAGTAAAAGCAACTTCCAAGCACCAATAGATCCTGGACTCATCTCAAGAAAGAAAATTTAATGAAAAAGAAAATTCCTTTATTGTTAGATTTTAGAGGTATTAATACTACATTTCAAAATTATTCTAGATTTTTTTTTTTTTTTTTTTGGTTTTTGGGTCACACCCGGCAGTGCTCAGGGGTTACTCCTGGCTCCATGCTCAGAAATTGCTCCTGGCAGGCACTGGGGACAATATGGGGCACCGGGATTCGAACCGATGACCTTTTGCATGAAAGGCAAACGCCTTACCTCCGTGCTATCTCCAGGGTCCTATTCTAGATATTAAATATTGTTTCTTACTGTTTTATAACAAGTTACTTTAAAATCTAGTACTTAGATAAACATTTTTTCTTTTGCACATACTAGCTAGTTAGGGATTTGAGAAAGATTTAACTGGGTCCTTTGGCACAGTCATTAAGAGAATTGTTTTCAAGTCATCAGCTAAATCTGCACTCATCCTTGATTAATCGAGGCCAAGACACAATTTCAATAGAATTTACATAACTTTTGGCGATTTAGACTCTTTTGATGACTGGGGCTGAAGCGTTTACTCTTTCCCTAAGAATATTCCAAACATTACACCTTTCTTATTTTAAATTATTAAGTTGCGAGAGAGAAGAAAAGTACACGCTAAAAATAGAAAGGACAGATTTTTAATAATACAATAGTTTCAACCAAATAATCACTTCCTCTTAATTCTATAGGTCACCCAGAACAATTAATAATAGATTATAATACCTTGGAAGATATTATAGATATGTATGAAAACCAGGGCATCAGTGACGATTATTTTGGTAACTGGTTCCCACATGGAAACAGGATAAATTTAATACATAAAGCAATTCCTAGATCTATATTATATATTATTATTAAGATGATTAACTATGATAATTTTATAACTAATATTTTGATATATTATAAAATAACAAGTAGTGCTAACTTTGGCAGCACATATACTAAAATTGGAAAGATACAAAGCAGATTAGCATGGTCCCTGTGCAAGGATGACACGCAAATTCGTGAAGTGTTCCATATTTTTTTTTTTACTTTTTTTTTTTTTTGGTTTTTGGGTCACACCTGGCAGTGCTCAGGGGTTACTCCTGGCTCCATCCTCAGAAATTGCTCCTGGCAGGCATGGGGGACCATATGGGGCACCGGGATTCGAACTGACGACCTTTTGCATGAAAGGCAAATGCCTTATCTCCATGCTATCTCCCAGGCCCCAGTGTTCCATATTTTCTTAAATAAAAAAACATTGCAATAAAAAATAAAATAAAATAACAAGTAGGCTATTATGTCTTGACATTTTAATTATGATGTTTTTCTACATATAAAAATGTTGGCATATACTTAGTAGTTATTGTTCAACTACTAAATATTAAGTTTACTAAATTTACGCAAAGAAATAAGTATATTATTCACTGTAGAGTTCTTGAGCTGACATCGAATGAATATAAGTTCTTATTTCTGTGTTGAAGCGAGTCAGAAAACCAGCCTCATAGTTCCATGCTGACCTCAGTTGCAATACTTTTCTATATTGAGCCTTCATTTTTCTGGACTTGGAGAGATAATGCCATGTGGCAGTGTCTAGCTTCCCTGTCAGCAAGTAAAGTCAATCTGCGAGGTGTAAACTGAGATGATGTTTCAATACATAACAATCTGGATGCCAATGTTAATGCTTCGTTTCTTCTGTGTCAGCTTATCTTTCTGACACTTATTGGCTCAGTGTTCTGGTGTCTTGAGGTCATAAATATGTGAAAGTTACTAACAATGATTTTTTTGCTTATATATCTGTGTAAAAGCTGCTCCTTTAATTTTTGCTTAATATCAACGTTTTGAAAGTCAAATTCATGACCTTTTGGAATTTAGGTTAAACTAGTGAATTTATAGCATCTCTAATGTGATAGTTTTTTGTTTGTTTATTTGTTTTTGGTTTTTGGGTCACACCCAGTGACGCTCAGGGGTTACTCCTGGCTATGTGCTCAGAAATCGCTCCTGGCTTGGTGGACCATATAGGACACCAGGGGATCGAACCGTGGACTGTCCTAGGCTAGCAGGGGCAAGGCAGACGAGGGCAAGGCAGATGAAGGCAAGGCAGACGCCTTACCGCTTGTGCCACCGTTCCAGCCCCTAAATGTGATAGATTTTTATTGATTTATTTATTTGCTTTTTGGATCACATCCAGCTGCTCTTGGGTTACTCCTGGCTCTATGCACAGAAATTGCTCCTGGGGCCCGGGAGATAGCATGGAGGTAAGGCGTTTACCTTTCATGCAAAAGGTCATCGGTTCGAATCCTGGTGCCCCATACGGTCCCCCGTGCCTGCCAGGAGCAATTTCTGAGCATGGAGCCAGGAGTAACCCCTGAGCACTGCCGGGTGTGACCCAAAAACCAAAAAAAAAAAAAAAATTGCTCCTGACAGGCATGGAGGACCACATGTAATGCTGAGATTCGAACCACTGTCTGTCTTGGATCGGCTGCATGCGAGGCAAATGCCCTACCACTGTACTGCTATCTGATAGATCTTCTTATAAAGTGAAGAATCATAAAATCTTAGATTGGAAATGATTGTAGTCTAAGGTCAGTTGAAATGGATTTCTCAAAATTGTGGTTCCAAAGAATATTAAAAGTGGTTGTATGATGTAAATGTCATTTGTCATTTGGTAATCGTACTCCTTTAACAATTATTGGTCAATTTCTTTTTTTCTGAAAATTACTGTTTTCGGTGCAGAAAACAGGCTTCCTAGAAAACAAAGCCTGAGTAACCTTTCATCAAATATTTTATTAATTAATGTTTTTCAAATGAAGAAAACTGAGGAAAAGGAAATGAGGTAAAGAAGGAAGAAAGACCAAGATAAATATTTCCAAATTTTAAAAAATCCTAGAAGTAGGCTCAGCTATGAGGCACATCTCTAGAGAATCAGTATGAATCCACTGCGCACTAAATACTCTTTCAGTCAAGTCCATAGCATTATCTTCCTCCAAGCTACTGAATGTGTGTGTTTTGTTGTCTCTGCTTGAAAACTTTTGGGTTATGATACAGTCCTTAGTGATTCTGTCTCCTTGGTAGTGGGATTTCTACGTTTCTCTCAGTGATGATTCTCTCTCAGCTTTTAGATGTGGCTCTAAGGGCCTGCTCCTCATCTTTTGCAAAAACTGAGAGATTGCTTGTGTGTTATAAGACTGTAGATTTATAACTGTAGGGATTGTGAGAACTGCTATTTGAGGCTAATGGCTGGGAAAATGAAAGTCAGAAGTCCCAAAGGAAAGTAGTGCTAAGCTACATTGGAGAAGACACAGCCCTATTTACATATAAATGTCTTTTTATTTCTTTTCTTTTTTTCTTTATCTTTTTCTTTTTTTCTTTCTTTCTTTTTTTTTTTCTTTTTGGATCACACCCACCAGCACTCAGCATTTACTCCTGGCTCTATGCTCAGAAATCACTCCTGGCAGACTCGGGGACATGCAAAGCAAACACCCTACCTCCATGCTATCTCTCCGGCCCCTTAGATGTCTTTTTTTAAGAGGGAAAGAGATGTTTTGTTTATTTCCTAGTTATTCTTCCCTCCAAAATAAAACAAATTAGGCGTGTGACTATGGATGTCACTCAGTGATACAGCACATGCCTAACATAATAGAGGCATTTTTCAAATTATTAAATTTGATACTGGCTGCCATATTCCATCCCCTCCCCAAATAAGTAGGAAAAACAAATTAAATGCTTGACATGTGTCAGGATTTTCAAAAACTTTATTTTTTTTTTTACTTTATTTAAAGAAAATGAATGACAGTTGAGATAGTTGACCATATTTGTTTCCTGATAAATGAGAAAATTTATTAAAAAGAAAAACTGAAAAAGGAATAGAAGAAATTTTTTTTCTTTTTTTTTTCTAAGACTACAACACCCAGTATTCTCAGGCGGTCTCTCATCCAAGTACTAACCAGGCCCGACCCTGCTTAGCTTCTGAGATCAGACGAGATCAGGCACGTTCAGGGTGGTATGGCTGTAGATGGAATAGAATAAATTTTAAAAAAGAAAAAAATGAAAAGGAACAGTAGTAAGCACATTTGTGAAAATTATTGTATCTCCAATGAAGGCATTAATACAATGGCAAAAGATTTCAAAAGATCTTTTTTGTTAAGCTGTCCATTCTGTTAAATTAGGGTGTTCCTATTGGGAAGACAGCATCAAAAAATGAAAATTGACCAGCAATTCAAATTTGCATTATCGCTGACACTGATTTTTGTGGGCATGCTCTCAGCTGCCAGGCCTCCTGGTAGGAGAAGGATGTAAGGGGAGGGTACAGTCACTCATCTCACAAAGGCTTGGTGATATCAGCCAAAATACCAGTGTACCTGAAGTTTTGTCACAATGCTCCAATGAGAATCATACAGGGATGGTGAGCATGGCCAACAGCAAAATGGAGATTCTGGGTGATGGATATAGCAGGAGTGGCTTCAGCATCAGGGATTTGGTCTACCTTTTATGAGATTGACAACTTTCAGTTATGCAGTTGGTATGCCTATGATTTTACATGGCTTGGTTTATATCTCACTTGAGAAAAGACTCTATGGAGCTGGCCTGGGGTGAACATTATTTCAGTTAAAGCCTATCACCATTTCCATCATCTTTTCTATATCTCTCCAAGCCTGGAGCTATTAGATGGAGTCAGATAAGCAGCTGGCATTTGGTCAGAGAAAGTACGTGTCCCTTATGTACGCAATCACTTCTAAAGCAGAAACTTTCTAATACCTGTCACCAAAAGTATCCGAAACTAAAGTCAACTGAGACTCTATATTTCAAGATAAACCCTCATAGCTCTATACAGAAATCTTTAAACAATTCAAAAGATTTAGGCATATCTCCAAATATCTCCTGATGTTACTTAAAAAAATATCAGAGGAGTCTACTCTAAGGCAGGACAAACATCTCCAGGTTAGGTTTTGCAATTTGGAGTCAAGTCCTCATAGTTATGAGACCCTTTGTTTCTTTTTTTTTTTTTTTTTTTTTGCTTTTTGGATCATACCCTTTGATGCTCAGGAGTTACTACTGGCTATGAACTCAGAAATTGCCCCTGGCTTTGGGGACCATTTAGGACACAGGGTGATCCAGCCAAGGTCTCTCCTAGGTTAGCTCATATATATATATGATATATATATGATATATATGATATATATATGTATATATATATATCCAAGAGGAAACTGGAAGCCAGATGTCTGCCCACCCTCCTCCCAATGCATCTCCCCCCTGAAGTGCGGAGGGAGAGGGGAAGCCTGGGGCCCACTAAGAGTCCACCTGAGCCCACTTATGGCCGCCTGAGCTGGCACCCAGGAAAGGTCTGGAGTCAGGGGAACGAGACAAGGATGACTGAGGGCCTACCAAGCCTCCCAGCACTCCCCAGACTAGGGAGATAGGCTCCGGTATGGGGTCTCCCTAAACTCTATACCTGGCAAGAGCTGGTCTCCTGAATCCAAGAGGAAACTGGAAGCCAGATGTCGGCCCGCCCTCCCCCTGTTGCATCTCCCCCCTGGAGTGTGGTGGGAGAGGGGAAGCCTGAGGCATAAGAGGGGCCATTTTGATTTCTGTAAATATAGAGAGTACTGCAAATTACTCCATTGGTAGAGCTTTTAGGTTGCTTCTTACAATGTGCTGAAATGGAATTCAAGGTTTACAAGGTGAGCGCAGCCGCGGGCGCTTTTTGGTTGTGGGTCCTGGAGCGTTTGCAGTCTTAGATGTTTGGTGGCCAGCTCAGCAGAGAAGAAACAGAAAGGGACAGACCACATGACTGGCGTCTTTAAAAGTCTCAGGGCTCCCAATCACCAGGCAGGATTGACCCCACGTGCATTGGGTGGGGACATCTTACCGAGGGTGGGTCCTGGAACCTTTGCAGTCTTAGATCTTTGGCGGCCAGCTAAGCAGAGAAGAAACAGAAAGGGGCTGTCAGATAATTTTAAATTAAATTGTGTAGTCTTTATGTAGCACCTTGAGTACCTTTGATCATTTTTCTCAATTGTATCATTATATTTTATAATTTATTTCCATTAATTGCTCAAGCTGGTTTTGTTTTTCATTCTATAGTGCTTTATACTAATTTATTATGAGTGATACAATTGTCCTTCAGAATCTTAATAACCATATAATTGAAGATTAAGAGATGTGCCAATCATTGATCTCAATTCAGACCTAAGGTCTAAATTCAGTTCATGCAAATCAACATGGAAAATTGTTTCTTGATAGGGGATATTTTCATCTCCATACTTCATACACAGATACTAATATAAATAACATTATTATCAAAGACAAAAATGTTGGCAAGTTTCTAAGAGAAGTCTAGAAATGGGGATTTGCAGAGCTAGGTTAATGTAAGTCTATACATTTTAGTCATCTTTTACTATTTTCCAATAATACCAGTTCATTTTGGGGAAATGGTGGGCTTATGCAGTTGAGAAATATACAAAGGGGTACAGATCACATGTGTAAATTTGGTGGAGAAGTGATATTTTTTAAAATATTGCTATGGAAAGAAAAGTGCCTAGAGGTGAAGAAGGATTTCTCTGAAATTTGCACTGGCCAGTGTTGTCACACAAGAGTTTCAGTTCCTTATCAGGACAAAGGTATATGTAAGGCTCAACCAAAGTCTAAAATATATAAATAGCTTCTTAGAGAAGGCTGGTCATGTCTTCAAATATGTAAGCAGCATGTCAGTCTGTTTTGGCTTCCTTAAGCACTAAGTTTGGGGGTAAAGAGAAGAGACATGAAGTAGCAAAATGTTTAGATTATTTAATTACATGAGAATTTAATTTTATAAATCTTAGGGGAAAATTTAATAATAGAAGAATCAGAAATCTAGTTTTTAATAATCTGATAAGCAGATATTTCTCAAGAAATGCTATTTTCTTCTTTAAAATCATATTAAGCGATGCTGTTCTCATGTTTTAACTCATTGACCTTGTTTCTGGACTAGAGCCCTAATGTTTGCTTGTAATCTCTATCTTCTTTCAAAAATACTTTAAATGAAACTTTATACTAATATATCATGTGAGATACTGTGAAGAATTTTGTGTTTATTTTTTTGTTTTTAAGAATTTGATTTTAGGGGCCTGAGTGAAAGCGCAGCAGTAGGGCGTTTGTCTTGCATGCGCCCGACAGAGGAAGGACTTTGGTTCAATTCCAGCATCTCACAATGTCCCCTGAGCCTGTCAGGATTGATTTCTGAGCACAGAGCCAGAAGTAACCCCTGAGCGCCACAGGGTATGACACAAAAACCAAACCAAACCAAACCAAAACAAAGAAACGGAAAAATAATTTTATTTTAAGAAGACTTTGCAATATTTATTAGTATATTGAATTTAAACTATTTCAGCTTACTACCTTTACTGGGAGGGGTTTAGCTCCATATGCCATAATCTAACCCTAGGAAAACAGGTCTAGAGCAAGGGAGCCATGAAAAATTAGTAATCTAAGCCAGGCATTAGGGTGAAAACATAAAGATCAGAAGGTTTCCAACCTCGTGGTGGTCAGCACACCAAAACCAACAGCTTTTATTGCCACACAATCCACTTCCAGGCTGGGGTAGGGTTTAGTAACAGACAAAATAACTAAAACTAATGCAATCTAGCTGGGTTTTTACATTTCAAATGTCTTGGGTGAAAAGCAGAAGGATCTAGGGCTGAAGACTTTGTACTGAATAAGGTGTGACCTATCAGAGGGAATAAGCCTGAACAAAGTTTAGAATTGATAAATGTAGACTATTTGTTTTTCTAAGCCATTCAACAACTGCAGAGGTTTAAGACACAAATATTTGAATATTTTAAACATTTGGAATTGGTATGTAACTTCTAGTTATCTGACTAATGCTATTGATAAACTAAATGTTGTTGATAAACTAAAAAAGTGAGTAGTTTTTGTCACAAGGTCTTAAATATAGGCTGACAGATTGTGCTGTGAGAAGTAATTCTAGAAATCAATTTCAAAATTAATTTCTAGAATTACTGTTAGCTTTTCAATTTACATAAAAATGGACATATGAACTTTGATTTACTTTAGCTCTACCAAACAAGGTGACAGTACTATTAATTAATGTTTGTTTCCACAGTCACTCAGGGCCAATTAAGAAAATAAATGGTGAAGGATAAAAAAATTAAACAAAACAAAACACACAAAAATCTGTTAGATTCATACCAGCGGTTGAAAATGGCAAATTTGTGTCCTGAAAATAAATATTTCTTATTCATGGTCACAAGAAGAAATTTTTATGGGAAAAGAACAAGAAAGAATGTTTTTTTAGGCTATTGGTACCCAGAACAATGAATTCTATTCTGGGCCACTCTGAAACACAACTCATCAACAAGTCTGTATAAAGACTTGTTTATGATAAACACAGTGTTTATGATAAACACTGCCCTTATCCTTAGGCCTTTTGGACAAGGGTGAGAATTGTTTTAGGAATCCTATTTCTTTGGACCAGTTTTATTACTTTACTTATATGATATATATAATTTTCTCTGTCCTATTTTAAGCATTATAATATAAAGGTTATCTATCCAAATGTTGTTTGGTGGCTAATTCTGTAATGCCAAATTGATTTCTTTTAAAATAACCCATATTTATTAATGCCTATTAAACTTTTTAAGAACATATTGCACAAACAATATAAAAATTTTATAAAAGAAAAAGCATAATGTAAAAGACAATGATTTTTATTTTGGTGAATTTTGCAGAGCACACACTGAGTATTGGGTAGATTTCTTATTAAATTCTTTTCGTTAGTTTTTTCTTGTTTTTTTTTTGGGGGGGGGGTGGGGGGCTGCACCTGGTGATGCTCGGTGCTTAATTCTGGCTATGTAGTCAGAAATTGCTCCTAGCAGGGGAAGGAACTGAGGTCTGTCCTGGATCAGCCTTACCACTGAGCTATCACTAAGGCCAGATTCTTTTTGTTTTGTTTTGTTTTGTTTTTTGTTTTTCGGGTCACACCTGTTTGATGCTCAAGGGTTACTCCTGGCTAAGTGCTCAGAAATTTGGGGGACCATATGGGACGCAGGGGGATGGAACCGTGGCCCTTCCTTGGCTAGTGCTACAAGGCAGACACCTTAGCAAGGCAGACAGACACCTTTCCTCTAGCGCCACCTCGTAGGTAGATTCTAATTCTTTCTGAGAAATAACTGGACTGGCTCTTTATCTGTCAACATTTGCAAGTTAGGGTGATTTACTCACCCTTCACAGACAAGAAAAATTCTGAATGGCAATAAATAGCAAATCTCTTTCATCTATTTTGCTGAAACTTTGGATGAAGATTAAAAAGCACCTAATCTTTTAAAAAATTAAATTCGTTATTTTAAACACCACAGTTTTTAGAGTTGCTCATAATACATTCATTTCTGGCATTCAGTACTCTTACACCAATCCCACCACCAGTGGAAGAGTCCCTTACACTGTTGTTCACCATTGTCTCCAGTTTCCCAATCTCTCCCATGTCTGGTCCTTGCTTGGTAGGTATAAATTTATTATTGTTTTATTACTTGGTACAAAGTCTTTATATCTACGCTGTCCAGTTCACAGATTAGTTTTTAAGAGAAAAGTAAAGAAAGCTGTGAAAAATTATGGGTACACAAGTCATGCAGCTATAAACTGGTGATCTCATGTGGGCCAAGCTCCTGCCTTGCCAAAACCATGCATACTGTACCCATAAGGCATAATCACCAGTTGCCAATGGCCCTATTTCACCAATTCTCTACCTCTCTCTGCAAAGACAACAATTTGACACAAACTGCAGGTATGCTGGTATTTGAGTTCATATCACCAGGATCTTTTTTTGGAGTGAGAAGGGTACCATCCACCTATCATCTTGTGCTTCCAAAGGCCCTGACAGCTGAAACCATTCTCACAAGCATAATGGCCATGTCTGCACCCACCAAATCCATATACTCACTCCATTCTCTAAAGAGATGTAAATCAAGCTGTGAGAAATCATGGTACACTCTCCACGCAGCTGGTTATCTCTGGAAGAAAGGCTGGGACAAATCCCTACCTTACCAAAACCATGCCTGCCACACACATCACCCACAATATCCCCTTTAACTATGACCCTGCTTCACCAGTCCTCACTATCTCTCTGAGGAGACACCAATTTGACCAAAACTGCAGGATTATAGTTATCTTATGACATCAAAACCTGATGACATCACCAGGATCTCTCCACCTTCTTATACTTCTGGAAGACTTGGCAGCCAAAAATAGACCCTGTAAAAGCTGCTGTACCAGCAATAGAGTTTGAGATTCCTGAAAAACTCCATTTTTATTTAATATTGTCATCTCCACAGAAACACATCAATTTAGATACCAATGTGTATCTGAAGCCTCCAAATGTTTAGAAACAAATGTAGTTGCAATAGTCAGCAACAGGAGCATACTAAATCTTCTGACAATGGCTTAATGACCTCATTGTGAGATTCAATAATGTTACATATTTTCTTGTCGCTGTACTCTATTTTAATTTCTTTTTTGTTGTTGTTGTTGCTTTTTT